>RJWH01002238.1:0-254154 GCA_004363575.1 Solenodon paradoxus | reverse complement strand
ACACACACACACACACACACACACACACACACACACACACACACACGCAAGCAAGCACACACATGCACACACACATGCAAGCACACACATGCACACACACCTCTCTGAAGGTACATACAACTAAGAGGCTCCTATCTTAGTTCAATTTTTTCCTCAACGGGAAGAACCCTTTTCTGGAATGCCCAGGTTATCCTACTTTTCTCAGCTCTTTTAATAGCTGGTGCCTTCTTTCAGCCACCAGGGATAATGCTTCAGGGTCCCTGAAGAGTGACACATGCCAGTGATGCGTGGAACCCCCACATTTTCTTCCGAATATCAGCACTGTCAGGAACCTTGGAGCCCTAGGAAACCTTGCTACCTTGCTAAGCCCTTGGCCAGAGGTGATACTCTCAGCTGGTCAGGAGCACAGATGAGTGAAATGTCTGCTGAGTGGGAAATGCCAGTGAAGGGGCAGGAGAACCATCAACCAGATCTTTGTGACTTCAAAGCCCTCTCCCTGCAAACCGAGCCCTGGAAAGACACATCCTGGCTTCATTCACCTTGGGCCCCTGCCAACTACACAGGCTGATTTCATGCCTTTCCTTCTACTTCTCTTAATTATTTCTCCATTGTTCCATGCATGACTTGCTTTAATTTAGTTATTTAGTTAGTTATATAATAAGTGCCCATGAACTCACCATCCAAAACAAAACAAAGCCAACCAGCCCTTGACATCAGACATTTGTAGGCGGATTCCCTTCCATCTTGTCACCTGCCTCCTGAAGCCTGTGTCCATCATCCCTTGCTTTCTAGAGTATTTAAATTTTTCTGTTTATATTAGAAAATTTCAAACATACACAAAACTAGAGAGACTAGCTAGTGATTTATATATACCTATTGATTTCAACTTTTCAAATCATACCAAGCTTGTTTTATCCATACCTCTACTCATTTCCATATTCTCACATAGTTGTATTGCATTTACATGTGTTCTAAGGGGTATCTATTTTTCATTTTGGTTGTTTTTAGTTTTATAAAAGGGTGTATTTCCAAATGGTAGTTTCTTTCCTGAGTTACTAGTTTCACTTAATATTGTATAGGTAAGAATCTTCCTGATTGCTGCACATCACTGGAAATAGATTTAGACTGTGTCTGTGGTAGGACTGCATCTTGGCTTCTCTCTCCACTCTCTCACTCACAGCCATTCAAGTTATTTCTAGCCTTTTGCTACTGGAAAGAGAGCTCTGATGAATATTTTTATATATTCTTGTCGTACACATGGGAAAACTGTAGGAGTGGAATTGTTTCGTTTTAGTGGAGAAATTAGAATCCTCTTACTCTGCTAGTAGGACTGTAAAATGGTACATCCATTATGGAAGAGTATGGAGCTTCCTCAAAAAATTAAAAAGCAGAGCTACCATATAAGCCAGAAATTCCACTTCCAGTTATTTATCCAAAGAACTGAAAACAGGATGTCGAAGAAATGTTTGCATATACATGCTCATAATGCCATTATTTATAATAGCCAAGAGGTAGCCACACCCTAAATGTCCATCAGTGGATGAAGGGATAAAGACAATGTATACCTACAACGGAATAGCATTCATCCGTTAAAAAAAAAAAAAGAGAGAGAAATCCTGTTATATGCTACAACATGAATTCACTTTGAGGACGTTATGCTCAATGAAATAAGCCAGTCACAAAAAGACAATTACGGTATGATTCCATTAATATGAGTTAGCAAACACAGACAACTCTTAGAAACAGAAAGTAGAATGGTGATTGCCAGTGGCTGCAGGGAAGAGGTCTTTGGGATTTTTTTTTTTTTTTTAAAGGAAAGGTGTAGGCAGGAATGAAGGTGAGTAGGCAGGCAGAAAGAGAGAGGAGGAAGAAGCACCTTTATTTATTTGTTTTATTTAGTCGTTCATCTTGGTTGTTTCCCCCAGTCCTGGGATACGAACCTGTGTCCTGGGAATGTATGTGGACTACGCTAGGCCAAAGGTGGCTGGCCTAACCACACAACACCAGGGAGCACCAGGAATTATTTAATGAATATTAAAGTTATAGTCATAGGAGATAAAAAGTTCTAGAGATTTGATGTACAACCATGTGCCTCTTGTTAACAGTGCTATACTATACACTTAAATATTTGTTAAGAGAGTAGATTTTATGTGTTTCTTATCATAGCCAGTGTCAAGGAAGCTGCACCTTTCCCCAGTCCTGCCTCCTCACTTTTCCCACCTAAAACTATCTTCCTTCTTCTCATCTGTGGCAACTGCAGCTTAATTCACTCACATGCATATCCTTGGGAACTAAGTCTTATGCAGGATCGTACATCAGATACTCCTGATATTCAGGCTCCTTCTCTTAAAGAGAGCCTAGAATGATGCCACTTACAGGAGCCAGGGATAGAAGAAATTATCTTTTCCTAACATTTTTTAAATGACCTCTAGTTTGTGGCTTACTTTTCATAAATGTTTATTGATTGTCTACTTTGTGCTAAACACTGAAATGGGTAATGAAGACATTATAGTAGATAAGAAGGTGGGACCAGGACCTGCCCTCAGAGAATTTGCTTTCTAGAATACAAGCAAGATCACTTCAGAAGATGTCAAGTGCCATAATAGGAATAAAGAGAGGCATCTAAGAGTCATGGAGGTGACCTCAAAAGGTCTCTGGAAGAGATATTTGCCTTGAGACTTAAAGTGAAAAGAATCAAGCCAGAAGGATGGCAATCCAGGCTGTGGAAACAGTATATGCAAAGGTCCTGAGGCAGAAAATAGCTTGGCATATTTAAGGAACAGAAGAAACCAGTGGGAAAAAGAACAGAAGGCATAAAAGTTATAGATGTGACTGGAACTAGTGTTTGCAGGGCAGGAAACTCTTAGCTATTAAAATACAGTATCTAAATTACCTATTGACATGCAAGTAGTTCAATGATGGATAGCACCTAAAGACATTTTAGGTTGCATCCAAGGTCTGCAACTTTCTATCTGCATGACTCCATGTCAGTGGTTCTATAACTTTGGCATGCTTTCAAGTCTCCAGAAGGGCTTGTTACAACACACTACAGGGCTGCCTCTAAGAGGTTCCGAGTCAGTAGATCTGGATAGGGCCCAGAATTGTATGCCTAACAGGTGATGCTAATGCTGCTGGTCCTTGGACCACTTTGAAAGTCATGCTCTAAGCAAGTCAGCAATTCTTTGTGAGTCTTTTTCTTCATCTGTAAAATTGCCCTTTTCTCCTGCCTGATGTGATCAAGTGAGTCAAGTATGGGAAAACCCTTTGTGAAAAAACAAAAACAAAACCAGATACAGAAGGAATGATCAATTAATGATGTTTCGTAATCACTCCTCCCATGTGTTGCCTTCATAATTTACATATAACACTAGCAGTTTCCTTCTTAGGAGCAGGGCTATCTTATTTCATTTACTCTGAGTTTGCCTGACTCTCTTACTACATATGTGTTTGATAAACCCTAGTTCTAGGAGGATATATGCCTGCCTTACCCTGCCTGAGAGAAAACTTTGGATTCACCCCTGTTCACCCCACAGAGAGAGGCTTGATGATGCATCAAGTGTCTGTAGTTATTTTTGCCAACCATCATCTCCTCCCACTCCTCTCTCCAAGAAAGCTCTCTTGTGAGTCATCCATGAGGACTGGGAGGCAGCTGATGATGCTGGGTTGGTATCTGGCCACTGAAAGAGTAACAGTGTTTCTTTAGGCTTGTTTTGAAGAAAAAATTCCATAGATTCATAGACTCCTAGAGAGTCAGTATTTAGATATGTGCCTATGATACACAGATGGTGTTATATATATTTTAATTAAAAACATTGGCTGAAGGAACACTGCTTTATATCATTATATAGGATTAAGGGATATATCACCATAAGTGAACACAGCATCTGTATATTGCATTGAGCACACCACCATGGTCCACTTTTATCCTTCACCATGGAATTAGGGTTACCCTCTGTCCCCGTTTGACTAGGATTGTTCTAGTTTCAATCAGTTTGCTAAAATTTAATTTGGGCAAATACACACCAACAGACTCCAAATTGCCAGACAGGGATGCAGGTTTTCTCAACAGGGGTGTTACCCCATCCCATCCCTTGCCTGAACCCACCGCATGCCTGGTGGTACTCCAATTGGTTCCATTTCAACTCTAAAAATTATGGTAAATCTGCATATAATTGACCCCTTTTACCCAACTTGCCTGGTCTCTTCCTTCCCTTCTGGTAACCAGTAATTTGGTCCTGTGGACAAAAGTCTATTTTTGTTTGATTTGGTTCATTTATTTGTTTGTTTTTTTCGTATTCTGCGTGAGTGTAATCATTTGTTATGTGACTGTCTCCTTCTGACTATTTTACTAAGCATAATTCCCTCTAGGTCCACCTATGTTATCGTAAATGGAAGGATTTTATCTCTTTTTTTAACAGCTGTATAGTAGTCAATTGTGTGTGTGTGTATGTGGAGTCTTTATCCATTTATCTGATAATGGGTACTTAAGTTGCTTCCAGCTCTTGACTATTGTAAATAATGCTACAATAAACATAAAGGTGCATATGCTGCTTCAAAGTGGTGTCTTGTGTGTAAATACCCAGAAGTGGGATAATGGAACTGCATGACATTTATTTCAGTTTTTTGAGGAATCTCTATACTACTTTCCATAATGGTTGCACCAATTTGCACTGCCACCAACAGTGCATAAGCTTTCCTTTTCTCTGCATCTTTGGCAAAACTTGTTTCTATTCTTTTGGATAATAGCTACTCTCACAGGTATTAAATGGTCTGTTTTGCTTATAACCTATTGTAAATTGAAAGTAAATTAGGTTACTCTAGTGGCTTAGTGGACTATTTGCAGGAGTTTATTTGGATTTTACTCTTGTGTTCAAGATATCGAAGTGTTGAAAAATGAAAGTTCAAGAGTGGTAGACAGTGTTTTGTGTTGGAGTGCTGCTGCAGGCCAAGAGTGCTCAGATTGTGAGCATATTGTTTTCCTAACCCAGGTTCGTGACCCAGGACTGGAGGGAACAACCAAGATGAACAATAAAATAAAATAAATGCTTCTTTCTCTTCCTTTTTTTTTCTTTCTTTCTCCCTACCTACCTCTGCTACCTTCATTCATGCCTGTACCTTTCTTTTTTTTTTAAAAGAAAGTAAATTACTTTCAAATTCATTCTAGCAGTTCATGTTTTTACTGTCTCCCTATCCCTCACATTCTATATTCTTGGTGCCTTGCTGCTTCTAAGTGGCGTTTCATTCATTTTGTTCTCCGAACAAAAACCCCTTTCTTTTCTGCACCAGGATGCTTATGCTCCCTTCTAGGGTGTGTTTCCTAGATGAGGGGGTACTTGATGTGGAGTAAAACCTCAGTCCCTGGGAAAAGCTTGTGTCACTTGTGTCCTCCTGACCTTGGGCAACGAGCCTGGTGTGACCAGATCTCAGCTCCTCCTACCCTTTTCAATGTTTTCTATCACTTTTCCTTATAGAGATGCTGGTAGGCCCCCCCAATCCCCAGCTGGGTTTTGATGGCTGTATTTGAATCTAGATGCAATTTTATTGTGTCTCTGGAGAGGTGAGCTCAACATCTTGCTAACCCACTGTCTTGGGTGTGTCTCCTGATTTGTTTGTTTTTGTTTTTTCTTCTGTATATACCTATTCAAAAAATTGTTGAATATGTTCTATGTAGCAGGCATTGCTTCAGGCTCTGAGGATACAGCAGTGTGTGCAAGACAACAGTTTCCCTTTCATGGAGTCTGTGTGTGTGTAACTCATGGAACATTATATTGAAAGCCTATTAGGTTATGAAACTTATAGTCTGACAGGGAAGACAGACTCATTATCAAATAAATGAAATAAATTATTGCAGCATCAGTGATAGAGCTAAACACAGCATGGATACAGCAAGTTACAAAGGTGGAAACGAATTTTACAAGATC
Source organism: Solenodon paradoxus (assembly GCA_004363575.1). Taxonomy (NCBI): domain Eukaryota; kingdom Metazoa; phylum Chordata; class Mammalia; order Eulipotyphla; family Solenodontidae; genus Solenodon; species Solenodon paradoxus. The sequence goes on along the minus strand of RJWH01002238.1, from coordinate 248,233 downwards.
TTCCAATAAACAGGATGTTAAAGGTGAGTAGTGTTTTCCAGGTTGGCTAAGGGGAGATGTTCTGCGAAGAGGAAGCAATATGCTACAGCTTGGCATGTTGAGTTCCTGCAAGGGCCATAGAGCAGGAGTATAGGACGCCGGGATGGGGCGTGGGGACTCCTGAAAAGGAGTCTGTGAGGGCCTTAGACAAAAGGGATTTGGTGTTTTCTCTTGCATTCAAGATACTGAAGTGTTGAAAAATTCAAGTTTTAGGGTGCTAGACAGTGTTTTGTGTTGGTGTGCCACTGCAGGCCAAGAGTGCTCAGATTGTGAGCATATTGTTTTCTTCTCCCAAATAAACCACTCGGTAGTCCAGCTATCAGTGCCATGGCTTTATTACTTATGGACTGATGACAGCTGGTCAGGGAGAGTAGAGACCACTACCTCGTCCTCAGTTACAGTGAACTTTATAATAGTAGTCTATAAGGCATGTGTGCCATCAGGCAATTACAGTAACACAAAGAACAAGTAGGCAGATAACCATCAAAAGTAAATATGAGGAGAGGGAATAAGGGCCAGGCAACCCTGGGAACGACACATAGCAGGGAATTTGAAGTTTCAAAGGATGTTGTCTTTGGCCTCCTGCCAGTGATCACTGGGAGAGTGATCATTCATGGGGCTTATATCCAAGTCTCTCAGTCATGGCTACACAGGTGGGAAGATTATTCTAGAAGAGGTTGGAGATAGTTAATAGAATGGAAGGAGGTAGGGACTGCATGAGTAGATGTGATGCAGCCTGAAACTGAAGCAAGGGTAGTCAGAATGGAGAGTTGACAGGACAAGTTGGATGAGGGGGTAGGAAAATGCTGATGGACATAGAAGAATTTAGAAGAGCAAGAGTGTGGGGGAGAAGATGACTTCTGTTCTACATGAGTATGAAATGCATGTCTCAAAAGCATAGGAATGTGATTTAACTAGACATAGACAGTTGAGAGCTACCACATTTAGATATAATTGATTCCGGGTGCATGGAAAAGGTCACCTGGGCGAGAAGATGAACAAAGACAGATCATGGGGCACTGCAATGTCTAACATTCTGGAAAAGGAAGGACAACTTTGAAGAGGATCTAGAGGTCATGTCAAAGAGGAAGGCACACCAGGAAGGGGCAGGATCTAGGGCTATCATGCTGTGGAAGCTTAGAGCAGAGAAAGTTCCAGAAATGAAAGAGCTGTTAATGGTGACAAATGCCGCAGAGAGTTCAACACAATGACTTGGAACTGAGTTCACGAGAGTGAATTTAGTCTCCGTCAATAAATAAACATTTATGGGATGAATGGGGAAAACAATGGGAGCTGAGCCTATGAACAGAATCTCTAAAGGGTCATCACTATCATGTCAGTTTATAGTTTCTGATTTTTTTTTTAGGAAAGGTGAAGGCAGAAATTAAGACTAGTAGGCAGACAGAGAGGAAGAGAGAGGAGGAAGAAGCAACTTTATTTGGGCTTATTGTTATCTTGGTTGCCTCCCCGGAACTGATTTTGAAACAGGGACTGTGGCATGTATGTGGACCACACGTGGCGCACTAAACTGCTAGGCCACCAGAGCATGCCATGTCTCTCTGATCTTGACTCTTCTGTTTGTACCAGCAATCCCCATCTTCCACATCATCACTGAAATAACTAAGAGGATATTAAAGTAGTCGGAAATTAGAAAAAAACTGCTGTTCAGATCTCAGAGGCTTTCAGGAACTTCCTCAAGCGATGATGCAAGCAAGAGTAGATTCGAAGAAGTGTTTGTGGACATTTGAGTGACCACACAGCAAACAAGTGGGATGGATCATCAGTAAAATCCTCTCATGCTCTGAGCTTTGGCAAAAGGCATACTCTCTTACACATGTCACAAGCAGGGGCACACCAAGTGCTTTGCTTGACGTGGAGGAGCTGGAGGGATGGAGGCAAAGATGAGCCATTAGGAAAGTGACGGGATTGCAGTGTATGGAACGTGTGTACTACTATGGTTTATGTAAGAGTGTCACCCATTTCTCTCTTCTCTTGATAGCATGTCCTGCCCCGGTCACAGCAGGAATGCTCAACCCAAGTCCCTCCTGGGTTTTTCAAACAGGAATCAAGGGTAACCTATTCTCTCTGTGGGAATGAGTTCAGGAACGATGGTGACTTTCCCCTCCTGTGCGAAGAGGCTTAATTACAGAAAACAATGCCAGTACACCCAGCACAATGAAATAAGAGATAGGGAAAGATAGTTCTCCTCTTGCAGCTGTCCCTGTAGACAGGTCACCCTACTCTTCCTTATGAGCTTCTTCCTTTTTTGCTAAACTGGTTCTGTTCTGGTTGAGGTTCTACCATTTGCACAAAGTGCCCCCTAATCATGGTGTAATGGAAATCACATGGAATGGAATCATTTCATAACTGACTCCTGGAGTTGGCCGTGCTAAGCAAATCAGGGATCCTTCAGCCCTGGGCTTTGACACAGGCAGTCCAGCCAACTAGGGGAGGGCGAATTCCAAACCATCCTCAGGGGCAAAAATCCCTGCCATTTTTCCTCATTTATAAATTTCTACTCCCCAAGACTCCTGGGGCCAAAATGGGCTTTTGGAGAATGACTGTTGGTTAGCTAGGAGAGCCAAACTATTGTGACAGATAGACACAAGCATATATATTGGTGCAAACACAAAAAAATTTATTTCTCACTCGTCTGTAACGTGTGTTCTTAGTTGATGGATGACTTCCATGTGGTGATTCAGGGAGCCAGGATCCAACCTGTGGCTCTACAATACCTTTTGTCCTTTACTTCTTACCAGCAGGGGGAGACAATTCTTGGAAGCTTTATCTGGGAGTGGCCTATATTTCTTCAGGTCACATTCTGTTGGTAGAACTAGTCACTTGACCAGGCTAAATTGCAAAGGAGGCTGGGAAATGCAGTCTAGTCTTGCACCTTGTTATAACTGCTATCACATCAAAAAGAGAATTTGGTGGGCATAAAGGTTTGAATATTTGAAAGGACTAAATGATAAAGTGTTCAGGTATTTGGATTCTAGTTCTAAATCAGGATTTCTTAATCTGGCCACATGTTAGACTGGATGGTTCTTTGAAAGTAGGAGGGAGGCTGACCTGTAGGATATTTAGTACGATCCCTAACCTCTACCCACTTGATACCAGTAGTACCTCTCTTTCACTCCCTCCAACCCCAGTCACGACATCAAAAATGTCTCCAGACATTGCTAAATGCTCCTAGGCCACAACGTTATCTCCTGTTGAGAGACTTCATTCTAGATAATGAGAACCATGGTCAGAATCTTCGGTCTATCAGGGATGAAATGCAATGAAATGACCTATTCATACTTTGTCACTGGGTATGTCCTTGATGTTGATGCAAGATTTTGCTGACAATACTGATGGGCAAATTTGCTGAGGTAAAGACATGAAGTTTCAAGAGAACTGAATGATACAAACTCCAGCCCTTGGACCCTCAAGTCCCCTGATGAGGATAATGCTTATAAGATTCTCATCACAGCCAGAGCAGCATGCAAATAAATGTTCTGTTTATCCTTTTCACTTCACTCAAACTATCCTATTGTACAGTTTACTTATTATATAGAATACTTTGAGTTATTTGGTGCAGATTCCCTGACATTTCTGTGAAAAAAAAATTTTTTTTCTGCTTTGCCTGACATGCAACTGTGTCTAGAAGCAGCTGGCAAGTTCTTCAGTATGGATGTGGCCATCTAGAGGGTGGGCAGACTCCTAGAGGATTTTTTTTTTCTTTGTAGGAAATGGGCTGTTCTAGAATAATGTGACAATTCCTTGTAGTCTGGTGAAAGCCAGAAGTATTACTGGATTAGAATTCAGTTATTTGCTTTATCTCCTAGAGACTTACCTGTGCTGTTCTGACTTCAGAGGTAAGAGGGTTTCTAACTATATCTGATGGTGACTCCTTTACATTCTATGGAAATCTTCTGAGACAAGCTTCAGGGTCTGGATTGTAGTCCCAGACAATTATCTCTGCCAATATTAAGTATTAATTTCCTGATTCACTGGGAATATGCAAGATTCTTGAACATTAAGTCAAGATGATTACATCAGTCTCTTTTCATTTGAAATCTTGAGATGAAACACAAGATCATAATCAACAAAACTTGATTAGAAACAATACTGAGGAAAAAGGAATAAAGAAATTATCTGCGCTCCTGTAGTTGCACAAAGTAATAGGCTTATATCAGACTGAAATTTGTGTGCAAATGGCTAAGTACATCTTTCAGTTACGAGCAATTTGGGTTTGCATAAGTATTTACTATTTCACAAACTTATATGTATCATTCTGTCTTAGCAGTCCAGAAAATGCTAGACTTTTTTACCAGTTGCTATTTAGTCTGGAAACAACAATGAACAAATAGGAAACAAATCTTCTGTTGCCAGGTGATGGTTCTATCTCCAAGGTGATCGAGTCATGCCTCTGCTCAGAACCTTTCAATCTCCTTTCCTTGCCTACAGGTGAGTGTCCCAACCTGTCACTGGTCCTGGAAAACTTTGTTGGCTCCTTCTCCAGGCCCATCTGCTAATTCAGGTCTCTTCTGTCACAGGCTTTCATCGACAGGGCTTTCTCACTCAAAACACTTTAGTAGCACTTCATTGCCACGTTGTTGAGATGTCTGCCTCTTCTCTCTTTGACCATGAGTTGAGGGTAAAAACTAGTGTTTTCTTCCTCGCCGGAGCCCCAGTGCCTACTTTTATAGCAAGTGCTGATGTTGTTATATGACTTCTTTAAAAAAAATTCTGATAAAATATGCATAACACTTAAATTAAACCATTGTAATAATTTTAAGTGCACAGTTGAGCGAAATTATGTACATTCGCATCACTGTGCTACTATTGTCATCACCCATTTCTGCAACCCTTTTCATCTTGCAAAACTGAAGCCCCGTCCCTCTTAATCATGAGCTCTCCATCTCCCTTCTCCCCTCAGTCTCTGGCAACCACCCTTCTATTTTCAGTCTCTCTGAAGTTGGCTAGTCAGGATGTGTGTGGAATCACGTATTTGTCCTTTCATGTCTGACTTATTTCACTCAGCTTCATGTCCATGTTGCAGCACGCGTCAGCGTTCCCTTACTTTCAGGTTGAATACAAGTCCTTTGTGTGTAGAGATCACATTTTGTTAATCCAATCATCCCTTGATGGACACTTGAATGGATTCCAAACTTTTTGTCTATTGTGAATAATGCTGCTAAGAATATGGGTGTGCAAATATCTGTTTGAGTCCCTGCTTTCAGTTCTTTCAGGTGTGTCCCCAGATGTGGAATTGTTGAATCATATGGTAATTCTGTGTTTATTAGTTTTTTGAAGAACAGACATATTGCTCTAGGCTAGTATTTTGCACGCACTTATTTTCATTTAATACTCATGACAGTTCTAGGAGGGAAGACAATTTCATAAAACCAACCATTGGTAGAGCAGGGATACACACTCAGACTTTTGAATTCCAAAACCTAGGCTTTTGTTCTGTCCCCCATCTGCTTTCCTCCAACAGGGTAGTGGGCGTCCCTGCCCAGTTGGTGAGGGACCTTCCTTAAGTCAGGGAAATGGAAGCACCGGGATAAGAAACGTCCTATTTGTAAGTGGTCACTGAGGTTAGATTTTCCAGTTTTGCTCCAGCCCTTTATAAGCTTGACTGTTCAGGAATGAAGTTGTAATAGGCTTTTGGTATTACACATCCTCAGATGAGATGGCGTAGTAAACTCATGATCAAGTTCTGTAATAACCAAACCACTGATTGAATTCTCAAAAACAACTTGGTTGCTGTCAATTCCTCTTAAGCAATGACAATGTGGGAGGTTGTTTAAACCTGGAACAAATCTCTCTAATTTTGTAATCCAACGTCTCTTTCAGTGGCTTCAGACATGAAAGAGATTTGGTTCATAACCTCCTAAGTCATTCAGAAATAATATACTCGTAAAGAGCCTTTCTCATCTATCTTCACAAAGATCAGCAGCTGATGACACTTCTGGTAAATGGTGGGTTTTAAACTCACATCCTGATACACCTCTGTGTTAACAGACACAAAACTTCCCTTCATAGTGGCCACTAGACTACCTGGGGCAAAGAAGAAAGACAGGGGATCAGATGGAGGGTTCATGCTTTGATGTGTTTTCTCAGCTCCAAACATACAGCAGTGACAGGTCAAATACTGAAATGGAAAACTCCAAATACCGAAATAAACTCAAAGGCAGAAATGTAGAGCAGCGAGAGGACTGGGAGAACAACTGAAAATGTTCCATACAAGGCTCACTGCTGGAAGTCGGGCAGAACAGGTCATGAAAGGAAGTTGGAAGAAAATAAACAACTATTACTGAAGGCCACCTGAAGGGATGACATTTCTTTTTCTTTCTTTTTTTTTTAAAGAGCAAGGAAGGCAGATAGGCAGGCAGGCAGGAAGGAATAAAGAGAAAGAAACACCATTATTTATTTATTTGTTCATTTTGGTTTTTCTCTTCAGCCCCAGCTTGCAAGTCAGGTCTTTGGGTTTTTTAAGGTCCAGGCTTTTCCAGTGCATTTCCCGGTCGTGTATGGATAATTGCATTCAGTTAGAACATGCCCTGTTGTCCCGGCTCTCTTTCCAATTTCTCTTCTAGTCCAATGTTCAACGCCTGATTTCACTTGGTCTTTGGGCTTTATATGGCTTTATATACCCCAGGCACTGAGTCACCAGGATGCACTGAGGTGACCTCTCTCTCTCATTTAAGGAAAGGTGAGGCAGGAATAAAGGTGGGCAGAGACAGTCAGGAAGAAAGAGGGAGAAGAAGCACTCTAGTTCATCTTGGCTTTCACCCTGGCCCCAGGACTTGAAACTGAGTTGCTGGAACATGTGACCTGAACTCCCGCATTGAAGGCAGCTGACTAAGCCGCTACTCTCCAGGGTGCCCAAGATGACATTTCATAAGCTGGAAGATGAAGGAGGTAGTTAAGACGCAGATGAGCTTCAAAACCAAGTTAGCAAATGATAAGTTGGCATGTGACTTGATTCTGCATACCTCTAAAACCATGAGGGTCCTGAAATGTCCTTCAGAGATTGCAGCGGGCCAGACATCAGGTAAGTCAACTGCATCAGGTAAGACAAACTCAAACACACTGGGAGGGACAAGTGAGCCTAGGGCAAGAGTGGAAACAAAAAACCAAAAACTTTCTAAGAAAATAAAGCATCAAAATGAGAATCTGCTTGGAATTCACACTTTGGAACAGATGAATAATGACTTCTGAGTAAGTATGTGTGGCAGGCTCAGAGAGATGCAAAGAGGAATAATTTTTGATTTATAAAAAAGTAAAACAATTTAAGAAGCAATCAAAAACAAAGAAGGAACAGGGGATGTAAAAAGAAACTGAAATCTTCACTCTTGGTAAGAAAAATAATTGTTGAAATAAAAATAATTATAGAGGATAAGCTTGAACTTGACAGACTTACAGAGAATACTAGTGAATTGAAAGAAAGACAAAGGAAAAAAAAAAAAGGACAAGATAGACTAATTAACCGCATCTCCCTTTTGTGGAAAATCAGCGACATACTCAAATGATCTGGATGGTTACAATCTTTATGGAGAATGCAATCTAATGATGAGACATTGGATGTTTGGGGTTAGAACTCACTTCCTAGGAGAAGTTTCTCAGGCTGTAGGACCATGTACCTTTAAACAGTCTTCCTGTTTATACTTCCCTGGATAAAGTTAGTTCTCAAGAAACACAGGTACATAGCGTGCCCTGGTGGAGCAGTGATTAGGTCCTTTGCTTCCGAAGGAACAAGTCACATACATCTGGGTTTGAGTCAACCAGTGTGAACAACTAAATACAATTAAAATAAAGATGCTTCCTCCTCCTCTCTTCCTGCATACTTGCCTTCATTCCTGCCTGCATCTTTCCTTAAAAAAAAAAAGAAAGAAAGAAAGAAAAAGAAAAACATGGATATGCAATAAGACCACTTGTTCTGTTACATCTTCGATCAGATCTTCTGTGTGGGTCTGAGTAGATGGAGTTAACCCCCACCTTTTTTTTTGCATTGAAGATGCTCAAAAACAGATCACCCCGTAATTTTCAGAGCTGCGCTTCTCAGCTCATACTCATGATGCCCTGTTCTGGCATGCAGATTTTTTCAAGTTGAGATCAATTGAGGCCCTGGAGGCTAAGGGGGAGCTTGTGCCCTTTTTCTAATTAAAGAAGTGATTGGTCATGACTTTGTTTTATTGCCTAGAAGAAAAGTTTGGGGCATATCACTCAGATGTAGGATTATCTTTAGAAATGTCCTTTCTATCTGAGAAACCTATCTTACCTCTCAGACTAAGTATAAGACCTTCCTTTCCTCCTCGTGTGAAGCGCTCTGCTTCTCTCTTGATGCCCCAGGTCCCTACCTCCTTCCTTAGAATTTAAACCCTCTTCTCCCTGACTCCCTGAAATGTATGTCCCCTTATGCAGATTATTAAATTGATCTTTTTTTCCTTCTACTGTCATGTGATGCTGTTTTGATTTCTCCACCAGAGAGAAGAATTTAGAGGGATAGGAGAGTCTCCCCTGCACCCAAATAGCAGCACATTGTGAGTTGTGTTACTCTTTTTCCAATCTTGTTGCTTCATCAGTATATTTAGAGTAGCCTATGAACCCAAAATTCATCTTGGTGAGAGAAAAACCTCCAAATATTGATGCCAAAAAAAAAGGTACGTTCTAGTTCCTTCTTGCTCTTGAGTTCTTTTTCTTCTACCCAGGAAAGTGGAAAGAGGAACATTTGATATGTTCTAAATTCCTCCTGGGAATCCAAGTGCATACATTTTATATATATATGTGTGTGTGTGTGTGTGTGTGTAATTATGATGAGTGCTCAGAAGTAATTTTTACTAATAGAAGGTCGCACAAAAGTCTTAAGACCTCTTCTTTAAAGAATTCACTAACTGTGCATTTCCTGGCTGTGTATAGATAACTGTATTCAATTAGAACATGCCCTCTTGTCCTGGCTCTCTTTCCAGTTTCTCTTCTAGTCCAACATGCAACGCCTGATTTCACACAAGGAACTCTGTTTCCTGAAGAAAACAGGCTGCACGAAGGGCTGGCTCTGTCGCTAGGTATGCCATGAGGCAGTTTCCCCCATAATGTGCTTGGGCTAAGAAAAGGAAGGTTGTGTTTGCTGACTTCACTTTGAATTTCTACATTTTCCACTTCATCAGCTGATGACAACACTCTATCCAATAACTAGAACTTACTCCCTTCCTCTGTTTTGCTGTTACTATGAAAATGAGTGCTTCCTTAAGTAATAAGATAGACTAATGCTCTTAGCTATTATATAAGTTTAATTCTTCTCAGGTTGTTTGCCTGCTTTTCAACTGCATAATGTTAGTAGAAGTAGTTAGCATTTAATACTAAATGACCAGATACTTCAACAGTTCATGAGCTGTGGCACACTCGGGTGACGTAGCAGTTAAGGTAACCAGACCAAGTCTATACAGCTCAAGGATCCAGGTATGAGTCCCACGGTGGCAGTGGGGTGGGTTGGCGGAAAAGCCAAGATGAACAACTAAATAAAAATAAATAAAATGCTTCCTCCTCTCTCTTTCTGCTTGCCTACCTACTTGCTTTCATTCCTATCAGCGCCTTTCCTTAAAAAAAATTAATTCAAGAACTTTCCATTAGTATTTTGACACTTTTATTCAAAAAGATGATTTCATGAAAAAATTGTATGATAGAACCTAGAAGTTTAGGATACTAAAAATTTAAAAAGATAGTGAAATTTAAGAGCTTTGATAGCCATCAAAAAAATTCTGATTGATAATTCAGGAGTTCCTTATCAATTTCCCAAATTTTGTACCCACATTTAACAAGAAATCATGACCAGCTTGATGTTGGAGAAAAAAGAATTGATAAGAAGTTAGACTTCTATATTTTAGGTCTAAACAAAACTTCAAAACCTATTGTGAGATTAAAGTTTCTTTATTAATTGGAATAAACAGATTTAATAATTTGATTGGGAAGATAATATGTTGGAAACATGGTAATAGGTAAATGTGTGTGTATGTTTTGCACTAAAACATTTTTAAGTTCATTACACAATGTTATAATTTTAGTTTTAGCAAATACATTTCTAATTTTATAGTGTGTACCTGTATATATGTGTGTGTGTGTATACATTAATTTCAGTTCATTTAAATGAAGTTGAGAGGATATGAGAGATTTCTCACAGATGTACAATCAATGCACAACACTGAAATCAACCAGAAACAAGCCTTGCCTCTCCCACAGGTAGTGATGCTGCTTTGTTGCCCAAGGGGGAGGAAGGAGGCGCCTCCCTACCAATAACAGCTCAGCCAATGAAAGCATGCCAGAACACAGCCAATCAAATGCCACTATACTCCCAACTCCCAGCTTCCTCCAATGGACTCTTGGTTTACAACAGTCTTTCTAAAATCTGTAGGAACATTTCTTCTTTTTTTCAGTATAGTGTGTATGTGTTCTGCTGTGACATGTTTTTCACATTGCTTTTTTTTTCCTGAATAAACCCATTTAATCGGTGAAATAACTGACTGCTTATTTGTTTGAAGTAAACAGGAATTTTGGATTTTCATGACTATACATTAAAAATAGCCTTTTCCCCTCTGACTTACTCAGTTTTACCAGAATCTGGGCACATAAGATAGAGGAGAAAAACCTTAGTGGGTTTCTTCCATTCAATGCCATTTTAGAATTTCCTTCCAGCATTTCATTTATGTACCACCATATAGCCATCTGTGAATTAATTAATATGCAGTGAGGTACAAATATTGGCTGAAAGTTTTGGCATATATGTCATGGGATTGCTCTCTAGTAATGTCTTCTGAGGTCCAAGTAGGCCTGAATTATCATGTTAATGTCTGTACATTAATGTATAATCATAAGGTTATTCTTTGCTATGCATTTCCTATTGTTTTGGAAGGTGTGTACTTTGGGAAGAAGATCCCTCAGTTTCACATTGTAAGATCCTTTCCTATCACAATCTGATCTCATCTAAAGATCTGTGTGGGGTTTCAGGTCATCAAAGAAACCATGACAGAGGAGAGTGAGCAAGCAGAGATTTAATTAGAGGGTAAAGGAATGGAGACCACAGAGGGAGGTCCAGACTCCGTGTGTTCAGGGTCCCTCCAACTATCAGACAGGCACAGCCTATAAGCAAGTTGGGGGCTTATTAGTGGGGAGCAGAGAGGGAATGGAGCCAGCCAAGGGAGGCTAAGACTGTTCGCCTTGCTGGCAGCCTGGGTTTTTAAGGAAAAAACCCACATGGTGAGGAAGCAGGATGGAATGAAGGTCATCAGGACAGGTTTAAGTTTCTGATTGGGCAAGGGGAAATTGTCCTTTGAAGTTATTGGTGGTCTTCTTCAACCTGTGCCTTTCCTTTGTTCTTTTGTGCGAGGGTCTGTCCTGATCACGTAAACACATGGGAAACATCTTACATGTCAGACTCGTCTGTGGGCTTTCCTTATCTCCCGATGGTTATATTCTTTTTCTTGTCTGGTGGCTGGGTGGCGCCAGGGACAATTCACAGTCCTGATATCTGAACTTTGATCCCTGGCCTAAGGCTTGCTCTTGTGAGGGATCCTGACAATCTGATCTGATCTTTAATAAGATATCTACTCCCACCCTCACGTTGTATTTGACCAATTGCTTCTTCATAGTGTTTATCTACTTTTCTATCTTTCTTTTCCCAGTAAGAGGTAGGTGGTTCTGGATGCTTGATTTTATTCAGGTTCAATATATTTTAGACTACATTTCCTCATGGACGGTGCTATATACTTTTTTCTCCTCTTCTGAAAGCAGTAAGGGATGTGCTATAATAAAAGCTTTTCACAGTTATTGCATGTGTAAGATCTCTCTGATATGAGTACTCAAAGGTAGAATAAATTCAATGCTAAGTGAAGATTTTTCTCATCTGTAATGCATTCATAAGGGTTTTTTTTGGTATACATCTTCTAATTTTCAAAAAAAGATTTTGTAATCACATCTTACATTGATGATATTCAGAGTTTCCTCCTGGCTTTAATTCTCTAATTAAAAGCAAAAAACTCTTTTACTAGGCACTGCCTTTTATTCAGTACATAGAAACCACTCTCTGCATGAATTATCTGAGTCAACATAAGGAATGATCTTTTACTGAAGGAGTTCTTGTGATTCTTATACTTGTTTTGGAATTATATATTGCAGTATGGATTCTCTGGTGCTGCATGAGAGATGAGCTTTGACTGAAAGTACCCTCATCCCTTATAGTCAACAGGTTCCTTGCCTGTTTGAATTCTGTGACTTACCATAAGTGTGCGTTCTGCTTGAAAGATACTTTGTACTGAAAAAGATTTATCTGCAGAGTAGATTTCCCGATGCTGAATAAAATATGAATACAAGTATTTTCCACATTCATTACAATCAGAGGATTTGAAATTTTGTTAGACAGCTCACAGAACATTGAAACTTTATGTTTACTGGTTTATATAAAAGATACAACTCAGGAATGGCCGATTGTAAGAAATGCTTGGGACAAGCTATGGGAAAGGGGTGCCATTTCCATGACCTCTCTGGACATGCTGCCCTCCCAGCACCTCTATATGTTCACTAATTGAAGATCCCCTTCCAATCCCTTGTTGTTTAGATTTTTATAGCAGCTTCATTATGTCGGCATGATTGATTGAGTCACTGGTCATTGATGATTAAGTCAATTTCCAGTCCCTCTCTCCTACCCAGAGGTGGAAGCCCACCGCCCACTGCACTGAAAGTTTTAGCCCCTCTAATCAGAGTTGGTTCCCTTGACAACCAGCCCTCATCCTTAGAGACTTTCCAAAAGTCATTTCATTAACATAAATACGGATGTGGTTACCATTAACAAAAGATGCTCTTTTCACTTCATTAGTCACAAAAACCAAATATTAAAACAAATGACCAAACATAATGAATGATCTTACCACAGAGAAAATTACAGGGGTTCTAGGGGCTAAGGCTATAAACTAGGGACAAACCCCAAATACTGATTTTACATTTTATTTCAGTGTCACAGAAACTTTATTTAAAATTATAGATTTGCATCTGGTCAACAGCCAATCCAAAGCAACAACATTCTTGTTGACACATGGCCATTGTGGGTGAATCTATCATTGCAAAATTGAAGACAGGAAGGAAATGACCCCCAGGATGTTAGAGGAAAGGAAAGGTGTTCTTCTCTGAGGCTAGATTGTCCTACTGGAGCTGATCTTCACAAACCATGGAAATGAGGCTAAATTAAATTTCCACATCAATAATCAATTTAATTGTATTCCCTATCTCTTTTATAATTTAGCAGCAGCAAGCATTAGAGCTATCAAATCCTTACTGCTTCAGTGTAAAAGACTTTAAGAGAGCCACTCACTTGAACACTGCTGATTTTTATTTGCTTTTACTTATTAAGGTTGTCAGGGGCATCTTCCCAGAATGCCATATACTTGAGCTGGTAAAAGGATTTTTATAGACTTAAAGGTACACTTTTCTTTTAGATGAGGAGTGATTGGTTTAAGAACAATTCCGTTCGATTTTAACCCTCCAGGACAAAACTACTGTTTCGATAAATCATTTGATTTTAAACATTCTCTTCTTTTTCTTTCAAGTTTAGGTTGCTGATAGGTGAAAAATTATAAATATCTTCATTCATTTTATATCATAAATATTTTATTATGCCTTAGAGCCCCCACTTCTCTAATCCTCATAAGAGAAATAAGAAGAGGATAGCACAGCATGATTATAAAGGAGATAACTGGAATAAAAACGTTCCAGAAATAATGAATTTAATAAAGATTTTATTGGTAATCAAATGGAGGATTCAAACCCAGGAATAGTCTGATAGATTGCTCTGTGTTGACTTCCCTTTGTTACAATCAGGAGTGTAGCGTTTATAGATATTTTCCAAGTTGAGGTATGTGCAAAGAAAGAGACAATCAGTCGCTATTAATCTGAACAAAGGACATTGAGAAATTCTAAGTGGTCTGACTTCTGTCTGTGTCACATAAGATGTTGACACTTCTATTGGCTGATTTGATCCAGATTCCCTTGAAATGATCTGTTGATCAAAAGAGGCGAGCACAGAGTGGATTAAAATTTATTTAAACCCTGAGGAATGTCCTGGAAACCTTACGGAATATTTGGAAAGGCTTCTGTTCTATAGCTTCTCTCTGGCAGATGGGTGAGAGGTCTGCTCACTCAAGTCAGTACATTCCTACATGGCCAGCTTCAACCTGTCCAAGTTTTCTTTGGACCAAGGAGAGGGTAATTACCAAGAATAATTTTGTTAACAGTAGTTTAACCAAAATTCAACATGAAAATAATGTGCTTTTATTTTCCTGCTAGTACCCAGGATACAGTCATGATGTTAACGATATGACAATAGGCCCCAAATGAAGTTGTTTAGCCACCAAACTAAGACTTAACTATCGTTTTGGTTCTCCCAGAAATGGAATTTTTTTTTTTTTCTAAAGGAAAGGTGCAGGAATGAAGGCAAGTCAGCAGGCAGGCAGGTAGGCAGCAGAGGAAGAAGCATCTTTCTTGTATTTTTATTTAGTTGTTCACACTGCTTCACCCTGGGCCCAGGGCTGGAACCCAGGGGCATGTGGCTTGCTCCTTTGGAGGCGATTGACCTGACCACCGCTCCACCAGTTCTTGCCAGAAATGGAATTTTAAATCAGTCAATAAGGAATCGCCTGATTATTACTAATTAGGTAATCTGTCTGATAGACTCTTGTCATCCACTGAAAGAAAGTTAACCTTGCAATAAACAACTTACCTTTTTGCCTAGTATCATTTCTTGTTCTTGCTTCCTTTTGCCTATAAAAGTCTATCATTTTGCACAGCTCCTTGGAGTTTCTATCAACTAGATGACATGATGTCTGATTTGAATTGAATTTTGTTCAAATAAACTCTTAGAATGGTTATTTTGCCTGTTTCCTTTTAACAATCCCACCTTATTATTGTTCCTTAAAAATCTGCCAGTCACCCACTTCTCCCCTCTGAAGACTTTCCCTCACAAAGTCCGTCTCAAGTCTGTTAATAAAAATTCAACCAAATTCATTTTGATGATCTAATTGGCTTTATTAAATGATTCACGAATTGAGCAGCATTCTCTAAGTAGAAAGGGGCTCTAGAAGCCATTCGAAATGAAAGCTTTTTATAGACAGAAAGAAGACATGGTGATTATTTCTGGCTTAGGTAACCTACCTATGGGGAAAGGAAAAAGCTCTTGTGGAATCTCACCTTCCTTTGGGGAATAGAAAATGTGACTTTACTGGTACTAATTCCACACTGACTAGTTGAGACTACGTACCTAGGGAGAGTTGAACCTGCAGCTAGATTAGACATGAACTCTTGATGGACTTAAAGCAAGTCTCCATTTTTGGGCCTGTTGTTTTCTTTTTAACAATTCTTAGCTTCATGTGAAGTCAGTTATCTATAGGATGATGATCAGCCCACACCCAGACCTGCTGCTCTTTGGGGCTCTCACTGCCAACACCTCACCAGTCACATTAAGGCATGCACACACAGACTCCACTATTACCAGAAGCTGCCACATCTGGAATACTCATTTCAGACACCCATTCTCTCACCACTGTGCATGCACATGTCAGCTTAATGTACAAGAACTCAACGCTTAAATCCTTTTACCATCAAGGAAACTCCACACATTCTTACAGTCTTTCATAGTCCTGTCAAAGTTGGTCATATGTTTCCTTGTTATACTCATTTATTTGCAATGTCTCCAAGTTCCTCACTAACATATTTACCTCACCCAGATTTTAGATGAGTTCAAATGGCTTTCTTTCTCATTATCTATATTCTGTTGACTCAAGAGAAACAATCAAGCTGTAATATAATCAGGAAAGTCATTTATTCAAGAATAGGAATCATGTTTCGGGTGCACAACCAAGGGGCAGTCCTCAGGTGTGTACCAGAATAGGAGAGTTCTAAAGGATCAGGTAAGATGATGATCTGAGGTTAGGTCAGTTGTTGTGACCTACCTGGATTTGTTCCTAAGTCCATTTGTCTCTGATTGGTGGGCAAAAGTTTTCATACAAAATTCTGTAGGGTGGGTTTGGCTGTCAGAATTAGCAGATCATGTGTGTGTGTGCATGTGTGTGTATGTGTGTTTTCCTAGTCACTAAATGGCTGAGTCAGGCTGTTTTATTTTCATGTAGAAGTCTCAGCGTGGCAGCTAAAGACAAAATGGAGTCTGATTCCAGTTACCAACATTGTTTCTGTTTTTCTAACAGGCTAATAAGGATTGAGGACCACAAGTAGGAATGGATAAATAAATTTATTATTTGGCCAAGAATTCTCTGGAGTAAGAGGGACACTCCTGCTCAAAATGCCTCTTCACCTCCTGTCACATGGCGATTAGATTATATGCTTTTTACAAAGGAGGGGGGAAGGTAGAGTTTAGGTCTCTGATGTCTGTAGACTTCCCGAAAAAGTGGCAGTGTTCCAGAACCAGAGGAACACTCCTACTTCCAGTTCTAACTCGGTCTGGATCAGAGCTGATATGGCATTGAGGGGCAGAGATTTAATTTGTCCTCTTCATTTTTGTTTCCTCTTCACCTCCATTTTTGTCTGGCTCATTCCCATATTTCTCCACCTGCATATTTGGAGCCACCATTATTTTCTAATCTAACGTTCAAATTCCATTGTCCTCTGTATCCTGGCAGTTATGCAGCTTTGGTGATTCCTATAAGTAAGCACAAATGAGTCATCTGTTAGTTTTGGTTTAACCATTTTGAGGAAACGGCCAAGTACCAGACTTGTTTCAAAGAAAACATACAACTATGATAACCTGATTCACTTTAAATTCATTATCAACAGACGCAAATGAGCACACCCAGAAATATTACTATTTTCCATTGGAATCCTTTCCCATGCTAAGATCTCTCTTTCTAAGACTCTGCTCTTTTCAAAGGATAATCGCTAGTCTGGCTTCTGGTCAGGATGTACAAGATTGCAACACTGCAGCAAAGATAAACGTGAAATAAACTTTATAAATGGTATTTTCAAGGACATGTAGATGAGATGTGGATGCAAAATAATCCAAAAGAATTGAATCCTAGAGAGTAAATTTCTAAGTGAGCAAAGACCAGCTTTCCTCTCTGGAGACATCTGCTAAATCTGGACTCAGGCAGGAGGAAGATGGGGTTTGTCATGGTGGGGCGTGGTGGGCAGAGAGGGTCTCCACTCACATGAGAAGACATCAGTGGAGATTTTTTTTTAAGAACATGTAAAGTATCTGGTTGGAACTGTAGGGTTGGGGAGGGAATTCCTCCTATCTCTTTGGTTTCTTCCTGGGCTGGTTGAGTAATCTTAACAGCATCAGACAGGATAGCAGGATAAAATGGTTAATTATGTATATACAGAGAATGTACGCAGACTATG
Source organism: Solenodon paradoxus (assembly GCA_004363575.1). NCBI lineage: Eukaryota > Metazoa > Chordata > Mammalia > Eulipotyphla > Solenodontidae > Solenodon > Solenodon paradoxus. Next base: position 230,815 of record RJWH01002238.1, on the reverse strand, counting down.
AGGATTCTGTTTTCCTAAACTGAGGAATGGGGTAGGGGCCTGAGATGTCAGGGAGAAAGAAGAGGGAAAGACACAATGGAAGGAGAGAGTGACTCAGAACCAGATGCTCTGTAGGTACATTTCTCCTGACACATAGACCATTTCTGGAGAATAATCCGACATCTGACTCTTCCTCTCGATCTTTATTCTTCTGGGTCATTAAGTAAATAGTTTTTCCTTAGTCTCTAGGTCCTCAGTTGACCTCAGCAAATAATCTGCATGCCCAAGTGCCTTGTCCTCAGGAGGTCAGTTCTGAACACGTTCACTAAACTGGACTGACACCTGCAGGAACTACGAATGTAGAGCTAATTGTCCCTTCTTTTTCAGAGTGTGTGGCAGTGGAGGTGGCATGGTGGACTGGGGATGGGGCATGATGTTATTGAGTAGTGAAGAAAAACAACCAGGAACTGTGAACAGCCTGGTCATACACTGCAGACAAAGCCAGGCATTTGTGGACACCTGCCTTACTTAATCCTGCTACCAAACAGTACATTGCTTAGAAAATTTTCATCACTATTACAAATGGAATTTATATTTCTAATCTGATCTGATTTATAAATTGCCTCTCCCACTGCCCGTAGAGGTGGCTCTCTGGATAGTTCTTTTGAATTCTTCGAGCGGGGAGCAGCAATGGTCCAGGACCCCAGATCATCCCTTCAATCTTACCTGAAATCAGCATATTGCTTAGAAGCTTGGCCTCAAGCTTAAAGGAACACTTCTATTCCTGCTCCCACCCTTCATTGCTAAGAGGGGCTGCTTCAACTGCCTTTCTACTCTTCACAGCATTCAAAGCATTGGACAATCCTGTGGTTTTCAAGTTCTCATCTTGGATCTCACTGGTGCCCAAAAAATTTCAGGAAGAGCCTAACTGGCTACCACCCTGAAAAACAGTCAGACAAGAGAACCTACTTCTAATATTTTTTCTTAACAGCAAACTAAGATATGAGGCAAATTGGGCAGGATTAAGAAGGGACAGTGTGTACACTGGGAGTTGTTATGAACTTCACTTTGAATAGGCTTGGGATTTTTAATTAAAAACATGCAAAAGAGGCACACATGGGTGATTCAGGTGTTATCTGTGGCTCCACCATAGTCCACATAAAGCGCAGGCATCTGAATTCATAAACCAGGCTGGAGGGACAACCAAATGAACAACTAACTAGCGAGCTAGCTAACTAACTAACTAACTTTCTACCTGCTTGCTACTTGCCTTCATTCCTGCCTGCTTCCTTCCTTAACAACAAAACAAAACATGCAATTGTTAAAGCAGTATTATATTCTTTAAATTGCTTGTATCATTACTGATTTTATAAAAAAAATTATTTAAAGGAAAGGTACAGTTAGGACTGAAGGTGAGCAGCCAGGCAAGCAGGAAGAGAGAGGAGAAGGAAACATTCATTTATTTTTATTTGGTTGTTTGCCCCAGCCTTGGGTCCCAAACCTAGGTCCTTGGGATATTTGTGTTCTCTGACTTAAACACTAAGCCACCAGGGCATGCTGCCTGTATCTTTCTTGTAGATTAATCTTTTTGTTGTTATAAAATAATGATCTTTATTTCTAGGAATGCTTCCTGTCTAAAAAAGGTTTTTTTTTATCTGATATTAATAGAGTGACACTGCCGTGTGTGGGTCTCAGCCTACTGATAATAATGCTATCGGCTAGAAATGCCTGGGCACACTCACTTGGCCCCTGTGAATTTCCCATAGACATTTCCCCCTTTAAGCCAATTTTATGACTGGACTGGCCCTTGGGGTTCTTATAATGATTGCCAGATGCCCTATAGCAATAAGCACCAGGAAGTTTGAACAACAAAACAGGTTTATTACTTACAAGAATTGGAAAAGATTCAACACACCTGAGCCACACTAAGGTCTCGGAGAGCATGAGAGGGTCCTGCTTTTATGGGGTCTAAGTTTCACAGGGTTTTTCTTTATTGGTGAATTTAAATTATAAAAGTGGGAATTTAAAATACATTGAAAGAGAGAGAGAAAAAAAAAGGACAAGAAAAAATACAAGTCAGTTTCTCACTGAGCACTCAGATATCTAAACCTACTAGGATTTGTAAAACAAAGGAATCTCAGTGCGGGTAGGCAGCCTGGATCTTTATCTCATAGTGTGACTGGCATCGTGTTTCTTTGAGATAGTTTTCTTTGAAGGAGATGATTCAACACCAAAGCTTAGGTCCCATACAGAAAAAGAGAGATTAAAAACGACAACAGCCTAAGTTAGACACTTGCATTTCAGCAGAGAATCCAATTATCAGACTCTATACTACAGACATCAACTTTACTCAGATTCCTCTTTGTTTGGTCTATCTATTTCCATCCTCTTTCCTACTACATTTTTGTGTCCTTATATTGAAAGGTCTGTCTCATATAAATAGGATAGTTAAAAAAATCCAGTCTGACATTTTTTTTACTTTGACTTGAAGTATTTATTCTATTTATATTTAATACAAATATAAATGATTTGGGTTTAAATCTACCTCTTCATTGTTTGTTTTCTACTTGCCCCACCTACACTACGTTTCTTTTCTCTCCTTTCTTGCCTTCTCTTAGAAACAGTCCAAATGTCTATCATTAAAGAACTAATTGAATACAGTCTAGCACATGCAAACAATGGAGTAATATGTGACTTGTAAGAAGAGGAAACAAGAGCTATCTCTCAGATTTCCAGGGTACATTTTTATGTGAAAGAGGCAGAGAGGTATGTGTATATAGTATGTTACTGTTTGTCTAAGAAAGAAAGGATGGAAGGTTAAATACACATTTCCTTATGTTAAAAATGGAAGAATAAGTCAGATGTTTTTAAGTGCTTAACTTTGATAGAGGAAGGAAATTGGGTAGAGGGTACCGAAATAAAAATTAAGACTTCTCTGAAGTACTTTGTTTTGTAGATTTTACTTTGATAACATGAAAAACTTTAATCATAATGTAAAAGTACAGTAAAGACAGCATGCCCTACTGGCCTAGTAGGTTAAATCACAGTCCACAGACACCCCAAGTTCCCCAGTTTAAGACCCGGGGCTGGGGAAACAACCAATGGTGAACAATTGAATAAAATAAAGTTCTTAAAAGTAAAGAAAAAGCAATTCCCGAATTTTAAAAGTAAAATGAAACAAACAAAAGTGTATGTATTAGTTTTCTAGGATCACAGTAATAAGTCACCCCAAACCTGATGGTAAAAACAACAGATGTGTATTCTCTTACAGTTCTGGAACCCAGATGTTCAACATTAATTTTACTGGGCCAAAATCGAGGTGTTGATAGAGCCATGCTCTCTCTCCACAGAGGTTCCTGGGGGAACAGCCTCTTTGCCTCTTCCAGTTCATGGCAGCAGTTGTCATTGCTTTGCTTGTTACATCACTGCAATCCTTGACTCCTTGGTGATGTTATCTTATTCTGTCCTCTTTTCTCTGCCTTCCTTTTCAAAGGCACTTGTGATTGCATTTACACTCCCCCAGATAATCCAGAATAATCTCCTCATCTCTCAATCTTGAATTCACATTCAAAAACTCAAATGTGTCATATAAAGTAACATTCATAAATTCCTGGAATTAGGACCTAGGTATCTTTGGGGATTACTGTTAATCTACCACACTGTTCCTCCAGTTGGTGGTGTAACAAGCAGAGAGGAATTATTCCAGGTTACTTTAAAATATATTAATTTGATTTTATATCCCTAGTAAGATATATTCTAAGGTCAGAAATAATTTTTGCTTAAACTTTTTAATAATATTGCTTGTGGTACACCCTGGTGGCCTAGTGGTTTAAACCATACACAGTCCACAAATATCCCAAGGCCCCTGTTTCAAGACCTGAGCCCAGGGAAACCACCAAGATGAACAACTAAATAAAATAAAGCTCTGCTCCATCCTCTCTCTGCCTGCCTGCCTACTCACCTTCACTCCTGCCTGTACCTTTCCTTTAAAAAAAAAGTTTGTGGTAGTATTGTGATTGTCCTAGGACTTTTTTTTTTTTTTTAGTTTGAATAAAGCAAATGAGTATTTATATTGATATTATTGAGAATTTTGGTTTTCAACATGGAGGAATAGAGATAACATATATAAGATTGATGGGTTAAGTAAAATTCCCATTCTGAACTTGGATTGGAAGTATCAGTTGGAATTCTGGCTCAATTTAAAAAGGACCTAGAAACACCACTATTCATAATGATAAAAACGCCTTGTACCTTGATTGAGGTCTCTCAATCCCAGTGCCAATGAAAAGGAACTAGGACAACTTGAAACGGTTAAATCCATGTCTGGGGCTGGAAGTGCGCAATATGAACCTGTTATATCTTATCACTTAAAATAACCAGTTATGTTAAAGGCGCAGGAGCCAATCTTAAAAACACTTCCATATGTCAGAAATGGGGAAGTTTGAGCATCAATATGAATAATTGCAATGAATTTGAAACACATTAAATAAATACATGAGTTCATAATGACACTTAAAAGCAAGGAAACCACCTAGTAAACAAAAGTTTCATTGTTCACTTCTATCACTTCTAAAGTATTCTGGGGAATAGACTTATTATTTTGAAAGATGTTAAATGAAGGAACAAGTAGACTCAGGATAGTCCAATAGTTGTTGAGGGGAAGTTTCTTCTTATAGGAATGATTCAACTTATAAATGAAGAAGGAATTATATATAGATTTAGATATCCCTATTTTGCAACCCTAATGAATTATCTATGCAGTGATCATCAATGGTTCTCAAAAAGAGAAATTCCTACATTATGTACCTTTTGATTGAAGGATACAAAACTCCTATGAAGGACTTTTTTGCCAAAAGTTGGACTTAAGTGTATAATAATCAATTTATAAGAAACACATGGGGCAGAACACGTAAAATATCACTACAGTTAAACTAATTCCGAATTGTGAAGACCAGTTCAGGACAAAAGAATTTCACCAAGAAATGTATTGAAATAAAAGAGTCATGCTCTGTGACTCAGACAGCTGAGATGCTGGTCTGGGGACCACATACAGCCTGAGAACCCAGGTTCTCAACCAGAGGCTAGTGTAAAAATCAAAATGAACTAACTAAATAGTTTCTTCCTTCTCTTACTTTTTTCCTCTCTCAAAAAAAAAAGTTAGGGGAATTTCTAGATTGAAAATGAGACTTAAATGAAATCAACTTACTTAAGAGTATAGAACTTACTTGGACTCTGATTCAAACAGCAAAAACTGAAAAAATGATCAAGCAGGGAAATCAACTGATTTTCGATACTATTAAGGAATTTAAAAATGTAATGAAGATTTGTCACTGTTAAAAAAAAAAAAGTATCTTTAGTCACTGTTTTATGTTTTTCAAGTAAAATATCATCCGCAGTTCTGCTTCCACATCACCAGGGGCAGTGTGTGGCAGGCTATATAGACTGGAAACGCGGTTGGATGCCGGCTGAAGCAGGTAGGCTGGTACAGGAGGAGCCAAGAACAAGAAAGCTGGAGGGAAAGCTGCACTCTTCTTGGAGGACGATGATAATAGTTACTACAATGGAGTCCAAAGCGGTTGTTGAAAAAAACCTCGTCAACAAGTCCCTGTGTCTTTGAAAGCTGAGCTTCCTAAGAAGCTCAGTGGGAGATGCGCCGGTGAGCGCCTGTGGCGGCGGAGGACGCCCGTTGCCCTAGTTTTTACCGGCGGAGAATCCCTGCCGTTTAGGGCATGTGGGGTCGAGCCCTCACCACCGAGAGATGCGCCTGCGCGGCGGAGGCTGCACCGCCATCCCCACCCCCTCCATTTCCCAGGAACTCTGGCGCTCCTGGCCCCGCATAGTGTCCCAGAATCCCTTTCAAGCCGGAAGCTCGGCTTCTGCGGGTGTCCCTGGGCCTCCGGAAGTCATAGTTAAGGGATGGGCCGCTCTCGCGCCCAAGGACTTGAGTGGACTTTAGGTTTTGCTGGAGGTGAGCTTGATCCCTTGTCGGTCACTTCACTCTCCACCAGGCGGCGGGTCCTCCATGGGACCCGCAAAGCTGATTCCGACACGTGGTTGAATTTGCAGCCTGTCGGAGGCGGAAGGAGGCTGGGCGTCGTTGGGGAGTGGGGGTTACCAAGAATTTCTTGGTTAAGACTGAAAGGAGGACTTACTTCCGAGAGCAACCCCCTGTGATGTTTGAGTGAACCACTGAGGTTAGGGAGAGGAAAGGGCTGCCGGACCCAGACCACCTGTTAGGGACCAAGTGCAGACTGGAACCCACGTTTCCTTTCGCAACACTGGGAAGCGAGTACAGGATGGAAAGTGGACAGAGGACGTCATTGTTCCTCCAGAGTCCCCTCAGTAGCAGCTTGGGCCGTCTGCTACCTGACAGTGTACCTTCCTTCTCTTAACCCGGACTTCTGGCGATGTGCTTCTCTATCCCTTTACTGCCATACTTCAGAGCTTTCTTTTTTTCCTAACACTTAGTCCGCTTCCTTGTATTTTATGAGTGTTTGCCCTTTTATTAATTTGTCGGGGGTCAGCTTACCGTCAGTAGACCTAGACCTCCACCCCATTGTAGGGGCAGAGTTGGTCAACTTACTCTATAAAGGGTCATATAGTAAATATTTTAGGATTCACGGCTTTTTGATGGTCCACAACTTTATCATTGTAGCAGGAAATTAGCCACAGACAATACACTTTATTAGCACTAAATTTGAATTTCACGTGTCAGGAAACTTGTTTAACCACCTAAGTAAAATGTGTTCTACTCGTGTAAAATATGATGCTTAATGAATCTAGTACTTCAAGTATAGTTTTAAGTCAGTGTACAGTGGAATGAGATAATTATTTTTCAATTTCTTGCCTTAGAATTTTTTGGTATGACCTAATATAGTTTCTTTCAGCGAAAGACCTTTACTCTCTAGGCTTGAAACAGGCAACTTAATTTTCTTTCTTTTATAAGCCACAATGGTCCCCAAATTCTTGGTGGGAGATCTGTAGTCTCCTTCGATAGAATGCATGCTTTAGGGAGAGCAATATGCCATGGATCCTGAGCAAGCCTGCACATCCCTGTTGGTATGCCAAGAATGCAAGGTCTTAGCTGTTCTTCCTATGGGCCATTTCTCAGGTGGTGTTCTAGCAAATATGGTAGCAGTGTGTCCCTGGGCCAGAGCATACTTGCTTAACGCTCACTTTGGTAGTGATTCCTCCAAGTTTACTGTTGTTTTCCTGTAATGTGGCCCACTATGTGGAATACATCTAGACCCATCCTCTTGTGGTACTTGGTTCAGATGTGAAGTCTGGCTACTGCTATGCCGTGAATAATAAAGTTCTTTGTGTGTGACTCAGGAGTCTTATGTCTTCTGCCAGCATCCGTGAAATAACAGACTAGTTTTTTAGCTTCCAAGTAGGGGAAAATCCCCAAACTTTCGCAGTTCCAACATGCTTATATGTGCCAGGTGCTGTGCTTGATATACGAGTACAGAAATGAATGTGACCATTTCCCTTGTTAGGAGTACTTTGTACAGTAGGAAGGACAGTCATGTTTGATTCTTCTCACATCTCAGTCCAATTGGGACTCTATCTTTAAAATATATCCAGCTTTTAGGTCACTTCACATCACCTCTACTGTGACCACTACTATTTCTCTGAATCACTGTAATAGCTTCCTAACTGGTCTTGCGTCTGTCCTTGTTCCACTTGAGAACATTAGGATGACCTGACCTGGGAAGTTGAAGAAATACTGATATCTAGGCCCCATCTCAAATAAAGTGAATCAGTATTGATGAAGGTTGGGCTCAGCATCAGTCAATTTAAAAGCTCCCCAAATCATTCTAATGTATAGCTAAGAGTGAGATCCACTGCTATTGATAGAAGATACCGAAGGCTTTTAAAGCAAATGGTGACATGGTCAATGAAGGCCACTTTGTATGGTTTTGTACTACAATTGTAAAGTTGTAAGTGGGGGTCCTAGTTAGGTTTTCAGATGACCTTGGCAATACAGCAGAAGATATACTGAAGGGTGATATTAGGGACAGGGTGAATGGGCTATAAATAAGCAAGCTGATTATAAGACTGAAATTAAGTAGTGGCAGTAGGGATAGAGAAGAGAATGAGCTGGTGTATATGTCAGAGGTTTTACCTCTAAACCCAAGAGATTTCAAATGACCATTGGTGAAAAAGTGTGACTTCTAGCCTCCCCGTCAGGTTATGGTGAATTAAAAAAGAGGTGGTTTGGGGTGAAGATTGAGATTGAGGTTAACCCACTTGTGGTGTATTTGAGGTAGTTCTAGGCGATGAATGACTACATGGTTCTGAAATTTGGGAAAGGTCTAAATGAGAGACCAAAACTGAAGGGAGAGCTATTCTCATTTAAAGTTCTGAAATTAAGAAACAGAAAAACTTTAAATGTCTAATCTCATCAAAATACATGATTTTATAAAGCTGTAGGTACATACTGCTTGTGCTCTGAATTTTCATTTAATATTTTACAGGAAGAATTCAACCAAGTATTGGAGCCATGGGTTCCGATCCTTTTTCTGTTACTGCATATGACCTCAGGTAAGACCTTTCAGCATCACGGGCACCAATTTCCCATCCATATAAAAGACCCAAGTTTGCTTACAAATTTATACACATAATTATACACATCACTAAATTATACAAAGCACATGCTGGCACTACATGGCTATAGTGTTTTAAGGGGCTAATAATTATAGTGAAATATAGAGCCATGAGGAGAAAACAGAAATAGAGGACTAAGTACATTTACAGGCACATGCAAGTGAACTGAAACCAGTTCTAGTTGAGGGATGAAACCCAATAGCCTTAGTTTTAAAGATCAAAGAAAACCTTAGTCAGAAAAACTTGTACTTAGATTTGCATGATAGATCTGATCAGAAATCTGCCTTAAGGAATGTGATAGGAAAGGAATGTGATTTGCTTACACATACAGTAGTAGTTAAAACACATCGGTAGGTATCATAGACTTAGTTGCTCTCTTAACTGATCTCTACTTAACCCACTTGCTAGATGAACTGACAAACTCCCTTTAAATTTTGCTATTGGCCTTGGCACAAAACTGTTGTGATTAAATTTGATGCTTTCTAGTTCTCCCCAATGCGGTTGTATGCTTAGCAAGACTTGTTTGCTTCCAATAGTTTGTCCAAGTATGTAGTTTATCTCCCATTACTTAAATATTATGTAACTGATGAAATGAGTGCAAAGAGTTCTTGTTATGAAAACAGATGGTTCAAAAGACTCAAAGGCTACTTGCTAATGATATCCCAGTAGCAGTGAGCATGCCTAGTCACAGATCTGTTTCTTAGTCATAGTTGCTATTAAAAAGAGCCAAGTATATCTGGAGAAATTAACTCATTCCACATCTGGGGTATTGGGAGTACAAGGTGAGCCTGAGATAGCGGTTTCAGGAGAATATTAAAATGTACAAAGCAGGAGCTATGTGGGAGGTTCCAATTTGCCAAACTTGGGACAATTCGAGCATCAGAAACAATGATTACAATTATATTTTATTTTTTTAATAGAATCATGTCATCACTGCCATCTCTGAAAACTGGGTAAAGGTAAGTAATTCTGCATGACCCTGCTTCCAGTTTATCCCCAGCTGATGAGGGAAAGCTCTTTCTTACAGAAGAATGCCAGTCGATAAATGTAGATGACAGAATTTAAGTCACCATTTTTTAATCTAGATGAAATACCTGATTCAGGCAAGGACTATCATCATCAGATACTAAGATTACCCGGTGACGGATTGTTTGTAAACAGCCAGTCCATGTGCTGCCAGTGTCCACAGACTGTTAAACTGCAGCAGGAGAAACATCTTTACCTTGGGAAGATTGGGTGGTTACTGTTTCAACTGAATGATTAAATTTCACGTCACTGATAGTGAGTCAACCAGACAATAGGGCTTCTGATGTGATGTAATATGAAATACACCTGCGAAATGTTCAAAATGTTTGACCTGAATCCAATCAAGCCTCTGGCCCTAATTTACATAAATTACAGTGGATACAGGAACAAGATAAACCTCATGTTAATCAATTAAACCCTGAATGTGAGGCATTCTACAACTGACCTGCTCTATTAGAAAAAAGTCCTGGAAAAAGTCAAAGGTGGACTATTCTAAGATGGATGAAACAGATATAACAAATGTGTGAAATGTGACTGAATCAACAGGGACAATTTAAATATGAAATGAGCATTATATATTAAGGAATACTATTCATTTTTTGTTATCAACCTCAAATGGTACTGGAGTTATTGTAAAAGACTCATTTTTATGAGATGCATGCTTAGATATTAGGGCTGAAATGTCATGTCTAAGTTAAGTAAAAAATATGGCAAAGTTAAATTTTTAAATCAAGGTGTTGATACACAGTTCATTTTCTTCTAAAAATTCTGAACTACATATGGGTTAAACAACTAAAAATGGGAAAAACACAAAGAGCTAGGATTCTGCATACTAGTTTTTCTATTATTTTATAAGAGCATCAGTGTATCAGTGGAAGACTTTATAAATGCATTATTTACATAAAATACATGAAAGCAAAAAATACAAATTAACAGAGAAAGGTGCTATGTACTGCAATACTCCACATATTCATTCCAAGAAAAAAAAGTGTTGTGTAAGGTAGTAAGTGGCATTATGAAAATTGCATCTTAAATACAGTGGTTATTATGGCATAAGCATAATTTGAATACTATGCAACCTGGAGACAACCTGCACTTTGTGAAGGAGTCCAGGACATCAAGATTAACTGAGGATAAGGGAAAGCAACAACTTGAAGAAAACACTCCATAAGAAAGACATGAATATGCTAGCACCCTAGGTCTTTGCTTCTGCATCCGTTTATAGAATGTTTGTATAAACAGTAATATCCAAATAAAGCTGTATGGTCAGTACATGCCTAAATTGATATTTATGGCACTAGAATTTATATCAGTTTTTCCTCATTTAGAGAAACTTCCTGTGCAAAGATATCCACAATTTCTTTAAAAACATTCCCACTTTTAAGATCTGGAGAGTCAGATTCATTTCTAACTAGTTCCTATTATGCAATAAATTATCAGTAGTTTTTATATTTGAGTTTATGCACAAAATAATGTTGGAATTCTACCAGTTTAACTCCATGTATCAGTTAATTCTGCTTTATTACTGAAGTCTATTTACTTATTAATTCAGCCAACATATTGATTACCTACTATATGCAAGGCACTGAAGATATAAGAGAAAGATGAAATGTCAGCTCTTAGAATATGGTCTTATAGTCTGATAGAGGGATGCCATGGATAGCAAACACAACAGTATTCTGATTTCTAATTGTTTTTCTGCTTGTGTTCTTTTGTTGTTTAAGACTTTCAAATTCAGTTACTGCTGTTCAATTATTACTGAATCAATGATAGTTTCTGCTCTCATTCTTTTCCAATGAAAATTTTTTTCCTGATATCCTAAGAGTAATTGATATTTTACTAATATATATGAAGATTTCATTTTTAGTTTCTGATAAACAGGATAAATTTTTTTTATTCAATTAGTCACTCTTATTTTCTTTGGTAAACCAAGTCCAATATTTCATGCTATAATAGTTACCTATGTGGTTTTCTATTAACTCTTCTTGATTTTTTTCTGCTGACCTACTTTCTGCATTAAACTCAAATCTCTTTTCCATTATTTTTTTTTTCTCATGTTATTTATACAGCTCTTTTCATGACTCCTTGTCTTGGGATATGGGGTAGCATTTGGCAATACATTTTAGTAGGTTTCTTATGCTCATTTCATGACACAGTAATAAGATCACATCTTTTGTTACCTTTCATTACAAAGCTTTCTGTTGCTTAAATTGGCTGTGATTTTCAGCACTATACCAGGTCTTGAAAGAATCTAATTAGGAAGTTTGAGCCCTGAGTATGGTAGGCACTCAAGAAATGTGTCAATAGAAGAAATGGACTTTCTACAGTAAAATAGTTATAGGGGATCTTGGACTTTTTACAGCAGAATAGTTATAGGGGACTTTATGATTTAAGGAGTCAGGTCAAAAAAAGGAAAACTGCTTATTTTTTCCTTCAAAAATATCAAAACTTAGTGAAACTAAGGCCATATATTTTAAAGATTAAGCTCGATTATTTAAATTTTACATTTAACTAAATTTGTACACATCTAAGTTTATATATACAACATCAGTTTATTCTAACAGATTCTCTTTCATTAAGCTTCTTTTCCTCTAACATTTCAATAAAGGGATGTATAATTAAACAGTGGACACAGAAATCATGAAGCTATTTCAATTTTTTTTTCTTTCAAACCTACTGGTTCCCCATGACAGCTGTAGCATAGCAGGAAACAAGAAGTAAAAAAGGGGAGGAAACCCTCTACATATTTAAGGCTTCAAAACTAGGAAGAAATAAAGACAAAAGGCAACCTTTCAACATACCAGGGTGACTCTCTAGTGTGAAATCTCTACTTGATGGAAGCTTTCCCAAGTTACATTCATAAGGTCTCATTAAGAAGTACTTGAATACTAGTAAGAGTTGATGGATTATAGGTTTTTGAGTACTCTTACTTTCATAGGGTTTCTTTCTGGAATGAATTAAGCTGATATATAAAGGTTAAATGAATTAAGTCTTCTTAAAATTCACATTACACTGAAATAGCTTATATCCACCTAATTCTGGTACTTCTGCTGAGTGATATCTAATACATATTGCACTTATTCTGGGTTTCTTCTGAATGTTTTTAACACAGAAAATACAAAATAAAATTTAAATGACCAAGTTATAAAACTAAATGAAGTTCCCATATTCATTAATTACGATGTTTGGCACCTGTATGGACGCGCTGATGCTGAATAAGGTTTGTACTCTGGGTGAAGGATTTACCACATATACGGCATGTGTAGGGCTTCTCTCCTGTGTGAATTCTCTGGTGTTGAATAAGGCATGTTCTCTGGCTAAAATCTTTATCACATTCATTACATTTATAGGGTCTTTCTCCAGTATGAGTTCTCTGATGTTGATTAAGTGATGAGGAATAAATAAAAGCTTTTCCACATTCATTACATTTATAGGGTTTCTCTCCAGTATGAATTCTTTGATGTTGAGTAAGATTTGCACCCTGTCTATATGCTTTCCCACATATATTGCATTTAAAAGGTTTTTCTCCATTATGAATCCTCTGATGTTGAGTAAGGTGTACACTCTGGCTGAATGCTTTCCCACACACGCTGCATTTATAGGGTTTCTCTCCAGTATGTGTTCTATGATGTTGAGTAAGATTTGCACTCTGACTGAAGGCTTTCCCACATATGTTACATATATAGGATTTCTCTCCAGTATGAGTTGTTTGATGTTGAATAAGAGTTGAGGAATGAGCAAAGGCTTTTCCACATTCATTACATTTATAACATTTTTCTCCAGAATGGATTCTCTGATGTCGAATAAGATAAGTACTCTGACTAAAAACTTTCCAGCACTCATTGCATTTATATGGTTTCTTCCCAGTATGTATTTTTTGATGTTGAAGGAGGTGTGTACTCTGACTGAAAGTTTTTCCACATTCATTGCATATATATGGTTTTTCTCCAGTATGAACTCTCTGGTGATTAATCAGCGATGAACTGTGGCTGAATGTTTTACCACATTCCAAGCATTTGTATGGTTTTTCTCCAGTATGCGTCCTTTGATGAATAGTAAGGTGTGCACGCTGACTAAAGTCTTTCCCACAGTCATCACACTTATAGGGTTTCTCTCCTGTATGAATTCTTTGATGAATAGTAAGGTGTGCACGCTGGCTGAAGGCTTTACCACACTGGTGGCATTCATATGGTTTTTCTCCAGTATGCATTCTCTGATGTGCAATAAGGGATGAGATGTGCCTGAATTCTTTTCCACATTCTTCACATTCGTAAGATTTCTCTTTGGCATGGGTACTTTGGTGTTTCAAGAGGGATGGGTATTTCCTAAACTTTTTCCCACACACATTACATTTATAAGGCTTCTCTCCAGGATATATTTTCCTATGTACAATACCATATGAGACATGATTGAAGGTTGCCATGCCTTCATTATACATTGAAGTTTTATTATCTGATTGAGTATCAAACTGTACAATTAGGTCTGAATGCTTTTCAAAACTATTTCTATATATATCATATTTACTAAGATACTCTTCTGTTGGACCATCCTCCTGTGAAAAGTCTGACTTCAAACTCAAAACTCTTTCATTCTTGGGAATTTTCCTGAAGGTATCTGTTGTTTGCCTCTCCAATTTGTCATCATAGTCATATAAGTCTTCCAGTTTGACAGTCTGGGTTCCATCATTGGTGTATTTAGAAGTATTGTCTACTGGCGAACTCTCTTGGGCTTCTGTTTTCCATTCTGAAATAAAAAGAAAAAAAGTTTTCCTCATTTGGAGAAAATAAACTGCCAAAATGGAAAAAAAAAAAAAAAGAACATGAATAAAATGCTTAAAAGGATTATGGCTCTGACAACTTCATAACAGGGTCCTTTAAAGCTTGGGAAAGGAGAATAAAGGGGCAGAAAAATAAGAGACTAAACTGTTGAAAAAGAAGACCTAGTCACCCTGAGAAGAATAAATAATAAAAGGTGAGGTCAGGTGACAGAGCCAAGAGAAGTGAAAATAGTGGATAAGTTTGTGTGGGATAATTTGGGATGAATGGATTAATTATAGAATGGTCTCAGAGAGCAGACATGCTAACTCTCATGACTACTTCTTCTAAACTACTTTGTACAATGCTACATAATATTTCTAAATCAATTTCAAGATGTGAAAGCAATTTTAATTTCAATGCTTATACATCTCTAGTAAATCTCCTGGAGACTAAAGCAATGGTTCTCAAAGTACAGTCCCCAGACTAGTGACATAAGCATCACTATTGTTTTAAGTTATTGGGCCCCATCCAGACATGCTGAATCAGAAACTCTGGGGCTGTGGAGCTAAGCATCTGTTTTAGCAAACCCTCTATTACCAAGTCCTTTATTTGATGCCCAATAAAGTCTGAGGATCAATGGCTTCAAGATGAAGAGTTAAAGAGAAAAGAAAAAACATTTAAAATACCTCTATACTTAGCATTAAGTTCCAAAATAATCTAGCCTTTTCTATTTTACTATATCTTCTACCACACATCATATTCAGCTTAAAGTTTAGAGCTATTTACATAACTTAAAACTAGTTCTTCAAATCTTCTATAGATGCCAGATCAGACCCTAAGCCTTCTTTTAGGATAACGTTTCCACCTCTTAAAAAAGATGTTAATGGCCCAACCCATGTTTCTCTCGCCTTAGAATCCAAAAGCACGGATCAGGTTGAATCATATGAAACTGCCTATTTTGTAGGTCAATATAGGCAGAATATCTGCATTTTATATGGGTTAAAGTAAAAATGTTGGGATCATGATAGAACTTGGCCTTACACTATTATTTCACAATTTCATGCATTTTTAAAAAATTTCAGCTTAGATGCAAACTCTGGAAATGGCTTATGCTTCTTTTGTATTTCATTCAGAAAATAGCCCAAGATTGGATATGGTGACATATCAACTGAATTGGTAAAATAAATAACAATAATTTATAAAAAGGTGAATGTAAGGTGGCCTAGTGGCTTAAACTGGGCACAGTCCACATACATCCTAAGGTTCCCAGTTCAAGATCTGGGGCTGGGGAAACAATGATGAATAGCTAAATAAAATCAAGTGTTGCTTCCCTCTCTCTTTTCCTGCCTGTCTGCTTACTCCCCCCTTCATTCCTGCCTATACCTTTCCTTAAAAAGAAAAAAAAGTTGAACTTAACTCTAACTCACCCCCACCAAACCTGACTGCAAGCAATCAAATATATATTTGCTGACACCCATTATATTTCCAGTATGATGGCCTAAAACAAACTTAAGTTATAATGTTTCTCCTCTGAAATCTGGTGGGAACAAATAACTTGCAAATTCTGAGATATATAATGAAATATAGTCAAAGATGATTTTTACAATATAGCAAAATGATATTGATAGTTCAAAAACTATAAGATTCAGGCCAAAGTATAGTAACTATAAATATATCCATTCATTGGAATAAAAAAATGCTACTTTATGCCATTAATATTTTAAATTAAAAGTGAGTTTATATCTATCAATAAATATCTAGTTAGCAGATAATGAAATTAGCAATTAAAAATAACGTCTGTGTACATTCATATGAAAAGGTGTTTATGATATTAAGTAAAAAAAAGCATATACCAGTATATAGAGTAAGATCCCATCTGTGTACAGATGCATTATATTATAGATATATAGACACATACTTGTATATACACAGCTAATGATAATCTAAGGGGAGAAGATCCAGACAATGGGAAAGGATAGAGAGACATATATTTTCATTTTGTTTCCTTGCACTGCTTGAATTTATAAACTTTTTCATTACTTTGATTCAAATGTAAAGTCAGAATTGACACTAGAAAATGCTTAGAAGTGATGCTAAATGGAAAAAGTAATATAACTAGCATGAAAACTCATTAGAAATAGACAAACATTAAAATGAGAAAAATGGGTGTTCCCTGGTGAAGTAGCAGTTAGGTCAACTGCCTCCAAAGGAGCACAGACACATCCCACTGGGTTCAAGTCCTGAGTACAGGAGAAACAACCAATGTGAACAACTAAATAAAAAAATAATAAAAGTGCTATATCCTCCTTCTCTTTTTGTCTGCCTGCTTGCCTTATTTCTGCTTGCACATTTCCTTTATAAAAATGCTGGCATACCCTGGTGGAGTAGTAGTTAGGTCAATCACCTCTGAAGGACATAGGCCACATGGCTCTGGGTTCAAGTCTCGGACCTTGGGGAAGGGAGGGGTGTGGAGGGGTAAAATGACCAGTATGAATAACTAAATGTAAACTAGTGTTTCTTCTTCCCCTCTCTTCCTGCTTTCTTGTCTATTACTGCCTTCATTCCTGCCTGCATCTTTCCTTTAAATAAAGAAAGCTAACAATGAGATTATATATTTAAAAATATTTTCTAATTTTCAGTACATTGACTATATTATTATATGTTATATATATTACTATATGACTTATTGCTATTAAGTACTAGTTATATTAGTTTTATAGAAGCAAAAAATAAAAACAACTTTCTCAAAAAAGAAAAATACCAGATGGTTTCATTTCTATGTGGAATATAAAGAAACAAAATTAATGAGCTAATACAACACAATTTTCTTAGACTGAAGCACTGAAACAAGACTGTGGTTACCAGTGGCAGGGGTGGGGAGCAAGGAAATTGGGATTGAAGGGGTCAAAGAGATAGTGGTAACTGGCACTAGAACTCTGCTGGGGGTATGGTGTGATATACACAATGAGGTGTGAATCTATTCTTGAAACTTACATAGTATTGTAAGCTAATGAAAGTCATTTAAAAAAGCAGGAAAAGGCACATTATGGTGGCTTAATGATTAAGCCCATCAGACAGAGTCTACATGTATCCCAAGGACCAGGATTTGTAGCCTGGGGCCAAGGAGAACAACTAAGATGAACAACTGAAAAGAAAATGGATAAAATACTTCTTTATCCTTTCCCTGCCTGCCTGTCTCTGCTTGCCTTCATTCCTGCCTGCACCTTTCCTTGGGGAAAAAAAAAGGCATGCCCTGGTGCGGCCATGGTTGAGTCCGCTGCCACCACTGCCTCTGGATGAGCACAATCCACATACATCCCAAGGACCTGAGGTTGACCTGGGGCAAGGGGGCAATGACAACCAAGATGAACAACTAAATAAAGTGCTTCCTCCAACTCTCTCTTTCTGCCTGCCTGCCTATTCACCTTCATTCCTGTCTGTGCCTTTCCTTTTTCTTTCAAACAGCAGGAGAAGAAAAATAAATAAAACAACTTTCTGAAATCAGGATTTGCCCCCTCACCCCCCAAAGCAAAGCAAAACAAAACAAAACACATAATGAGAACGCTAATGGACTGTACAGGTAGGGCAGGCTGTGTGTATATAACACAAAAGAGTAAATAGTACCATAAGTTGAATTTAACTTCTATACAATCAAAATCAGTCTACAGCAGACTGTACCATGTATCTGAAACATACTCAAATTATAATTAACAATCTTAAAGTAGCAAGTCAATTACAACTATAAGCATACCAACCAGCTTACTGGAAATTTTAGCAAATGAGATTAAGCAGGGCTTACACAAGAGCATATAAACCAGAAATGGTTGGTTAGAAGTACTAAATATCTTTTGGTCAATGAGGCCAAACAGTGGTTTATTTTTAATAGGGGAATTCAGTGTTGATTCAAGTAATCAAGGAAAGCTTCTTAAGGGGGAGGTATGATTTGAGATGAACCTGAAAAGAAAGGTTAGGTCTAATATAAACAAAGAGTTGAAAAGTTCTGAGACAGGAATGGCCATTGAAGACCAATATTACTACTCTATTTGTGAATTAAAAGTTTCCATTTCCTGAAGTATGACAAATCAAAAGGTCAACTTTTTATATATATCTGAGCTCATAAGAAAGTAAAATACTCAGAAGTCAAAAATCAAGGAAAAGCAGGAAGAAAGGAAGTCAACAAGTGCTGAAGGTGGGTTCTGAAGTAGCTCCTCAGTCCTGTTAAGATTGAGCTTTTACTCTCATGGCCTAAAGGGCTCAGGGGCCAGAAAACAAAGCTTGGGGCCCAGCCAAGGAGAAGACACTGACAGCAGTCTATGCATAGAGAATTATACTCGGACAGGCTAGAAAAATAAAATCGTAAAACTCACCTCTACTGAAGGAAAAAATAACTTGCCTTTCTTTGTCATGGTGCTCTTTGGAGGGAGAAAAAAATTTTCCCCTCAAATATAAAACTATACACAGCCCTCTTTTGTGGATTTACAGTTCTAATTCATGCTACCTGATCTAAAAAAACATTCATTCTGAGAAGTCAGCCTAACAAAAGCGCTCCAGACTGGCCATACCTACCAGAAGTCTATTCCCACTCTTGTCCAGGCTTATTTCCATTGTGCCATGTATGTCTTCTGAGTGTTTAGAGTATGCTGAAATTATTCCCCAAAGAATTTAATGTGCTATAGGTATATTATATGTCATTCTGTCAATTAAGGCAAATACATTACAAGCAGAATTAGTTTTTTAGGTAGCATGACCTTTAAAATATCTAATGACCAGAGATAAAGTTAACTTTTTTTTTTAAAGGAGAAGTACAGGCAAGAATGAGGGTGAATAGGCAGGCAGGAAGAGAGAGGAGGAAGCATTTTACTTTTTTTTAAACTGCGTTGTTCACACTGGCTGTTTCCCCAGGACCTGGGACTCAAACCCAGGGGTTTATGGGCTGAGTACCTTCAGAGGCAATTGACCTAACTGCTACTCCACCAGGTTGCACCCAAGTAACTTTTTTGAGAAGTGAAGCAATTCATTCTAATGCAGCATATTATGTCATTATTGTGTAATTCACTGCTAATGCTGCACTCTAATACCAACATTGGTAGACAAACTAGAAGTGAGTGTCTTAAATTTAAAAAAAAAAAGGAAAAGTAAGATGCAAAAGAGAATTAGTATTACTTCTTTTGTATACGAATGAGATACAATGTGATACGATTGATTTCTGCAAAGAGAAACTTAGGAAGAATAAACCAGAAACAAATGAACATGATACATATAGAGAACAGATGGAAACAGGGCAGAAGGGATGGTAGTGTATTTGACTCTGAATCATGTTACTGTTTTTACATACTCAAAACTATAAAATTAATCAAAACCAAGAAAACACTAAAAATGAACACAAATAGAATCAAACAAACTTAACTGTATATGAAACTTAAGTTAACCAGAAGGAAAATTTCAAGTAACTTTGAACCCATTATTTTGTTTACCCTTAGTGGAATATACTCAAAGGATGGAAGAAGTTTTGAACTCTACTGAGAATTTATTATTGGTAGTTGTACTGATGTAATTCTGAAACCATTTTTGTATTATAGAGCAAATGAGTAAATAACTGATATTGTTGGGAAACAGGTTAAATATTGTATAGGAAAGACAAAAAGGAATATCGTATCTTGGATTCAAATTAGAGGTAACAACATAAACTCATGATTAAAAAATTACACATATACATATTCACATAAACATAGATACATACATATATGCATATGTATTTCCCAGCTCTATCTACTGAACTGATTTAGAAGCAATGGTCCCCATAGTAGTGAACATACTCATTGCCCAGATCCTGGATTCTGAGTACTAGTCCTCATGAAACTGAACCATTGTTCCTTGTAGAAATTCAGTATTTAAGGTAAGTCTAAAGAACTAGACTTAGGTGTACCCTGGTGACTCAGGTGTTAAGTCTGCAACTGTGACAGTGTAGCCCACATGAAGACCCAGGTTTGTGACCTGGGGCTGGGGAACAACCAAAATGAACAACAAATTATTAATTAATTAATTAAAAATGCTTTTTCCTCTTCTCTCTGCATGCCTGCCTACATGCCTTCATTTCTGCCTGCTTCTTTCCTCTGAAAAAACCAAAATAAAGAACTGGACTTGGTTTGAAAGGTTCCCACTGCCCAAATTTTGGACAACTGAGCATCAAAAACAAACCAAAATAAAACTCCCCTCAAAATGAGAATGGGCATATAATGATTCTAAAACTTCAACTAGTTTATTGTAACAAATGCACATAAAAATGGGATCGGGGACAGTTATTCCTTAATCATTTAGAAGATATGGTGGTGATTTAGAAAATCACCATTCTGCAACCAGCAATGTAATAAAGCAAGGATCATCAATAGATGCTAAAAGCTTTAAATAAAACTATCAGAATTATCAGGGAATAGAAAAGTCATGTGGCTTCAAAGTACCAATCAACAGAAGGCTTAATAACTACAAAAAAATGCACCTTTCAAATGGAGAGATCTGGAAGATGGCACTTTTATCAAACTGAGCATCATCAATGATGAGACAAATTGATATATGTATCTTCTGAAGAGATGCAATGGAAAGTATAAATTTATTAAGCATTCTTGGCAAAAAATGTTTACTCTGAATCATCATGAGGAAACAAATCTAGATTTAAAAAAACCATGGAACCTTAAAAAAAAGTCAATCCGTAAAATATTAAAAAAAAAAAAAAAAGGAAAATGGGGAACAGTTCTAAATTAAAAGGGACTAAGGATACAAGAAAATCAAGTGAAACAGCTGATTTCTGACTGAATTGTGAACTGGGGAGGAAAACATCTATCAAGGTTGTTTGGGGACAGTTGAGGAACTCTGATTATTTGACTATGTATTAGATGACATTGTTGTATAAATGTTAAATAGTTTGGAGTGAGAGAGTGGCATTGTGCTTATGTATGTTCTTAGGAGATATATGCAGAAAAATTCAGAGGTGAGATGTCACGATGCCTGTAACTAACTTTAAAATGGTGCCATGCAAAAACCACTAAATGATAACTTGATTCTAGGTGAAAAATATACAGGGTATTAAATGTACTATTCCTGCAATTTTTTCAGGTTTGAAATCTTTGAAAATGAAGTTTTTGTGGAGGAAAGAAGAAATATGAAAAGACAAAAAGTCCATCAGTAGGGAACAGTTTAATAATATGAAACACATCATAAAATATGATAGATATTTAAAGAATATGGGAACTTTTCACCTACTCATTTGGAATACTTACCAAGACATAGTTTTAAGTAAAAAATGCAGAATGTTAATAGTGGATGTGTGTTGGGAAGATGTAAAAATTGAAGAAATGCCATAGACGGGTGTGAGGCTTCGGTCTGTTTATGCTGTTATATCTTTGAATTTTGTGAATATATCATCTTAAAAAAATTATAAACTAAGGAAAGAATCAAATTAGAAAAGTAGAGGCAGAGGACTACAGAGAGTTGACAATAAACTGAATAAAAAAACAAAAAAAAGGTGGCTTGAAATTTAAGATTTTAGGGGACATTCATGCCCACTTAACTGCAGAAGGGAACAAAGGGCACTGAGGTATAGGACCCAGGGTCATGTTGCATGAGTGACATAGGGAAAAGGTAGAAGAATAACACTTGGGAAAACTCTTCCTGAAGATGGCCTTGGTAAGAAGCGAGGCCAAAGCTCAGTATTTCTAACAGACTGGGACGCCTTTGTGTAGGGTGACTCAGCCATGTTTTAAATATGTATCTCACAACAGTTAGGCTCTTAAGTGCAAGTGATTTCATGATTCAGTTATTCTCTCACCTGGACTAGGGCCTTCTAATATTTCTTTTATCACCATCCATGGTTCTTCCAATATGGGAATCACAGTTGGTCTATACACTGTAAGTCCTGTTCAGAAGGAATATAATGAAATGAATAGTTGTTCAAAATTTATCACCTTATTTCTACTTAACTGTGAGGATATATCTCTACAGAAAACAAAAGTTCATGGACATAATCTAATAAGAAAATTAGGTTGTTGTACTATTCAGAGCTAAGATAAAAGTTTCCTGCCACCCAGGAGGATATGTGCACCAATATCTAGGAGATTATTACAGGGAAGTAGGGAAAGGACAAGGTGAAGCATCAGGTGGAAGCCTGTGACAATGCATCAGTTTTCAATGACCTTGCACTTAGAAACTTTCCATTGGGAAAAGGGCCTAGGGCATATCTACTTCAGTTCCCGACTTATTTAAGGACATTTGTCTCTAGGCTCTGTTCTTAGCCAAGTACTTCAGAGGCCCAACCCTACTGACAACTGAAGAAAGAAAAAGGCTCTACTGGGTATGCTGGGAGCAGTGGGTGTGGGTGATACTTACCCAGAGAAACCATGTTCCAATAGTTCTGTAATGTCACCGTCTTGTACAGTTCTTTTTGCACAGGGCGCATTAGCTCCCAGTCCTCCCGGGTGATGTCCACAGCCACATCTTTGAAGGACATTGATTCCTAAAATGTCAAATATAACAATTTAATTCAAGAACTGATAGGGAGGAGAAAGTGAGAACACTGGGTGTACGTGATGGGAGGAAATTTCACAGAATCTTTTTGAACACTGATCCTGGGTCTTGAACCCGGGTTCTTAGACTTTACATGGCCTGCACCTTAGCTGCCTGAGCCACAAGGGTGCACCAAGAATCACAGAATTTTAAGGTTTAGTGGGACTGTGAGGGGTATTTACTACAAAACCTTCACCCAGTGTATAAATGAGCATACCTCAAGGGAGGTGTGAAAATAAAGTAAACTATTGTTTTCAGTTTGTCACTAGAGCATGTTTTGGTGGCTCCATCTTAAACACAGATGGCAGAGTTGGTTATGCTTTTCAAACTGTATCTAAGAATAAATTCGATGAGTTACAATTTGAAATTTTAAGACACTTATCATGCTCTATGATGAAGTTTGAAGCCCTTCCTTCCTTTTGAAAATAAAACTGCTACCAATAAGCACATTGTTGAACTGCTGTACTTTAAATATAGGTCATGACCTGGTATGGTTAGAGTCCTTTCTTTGCTCTTCTTCTATGAAAAAATATTCTTTAAAAATTTTTTTTCAGTATTTTCAAAGGAAGGGCGCAAGCAGGAATGAAGGCAGTAGTAGGCAAGCAGGCAGGAAGCAAGAGGGAGCAGCACTCCATTTATTTTTCATTTAGTTGTTCATAATGGTTGCTCCCCCCGGTCAGGGACTTGAACCCAGGGGTATATGGCCTGCATCCTTTGGAGGCGACTGACTCAATTGCTACTCTACCAGGGCGTGCCAGAAATTTTTTCTTTAAAAAGAAATGTATTGAGATTTTGAAATCACAGTTTATCACAGAGAAAATCAACAGTTTTACAATATTCAAAGTTTCTTTCATGCCCTATTGAACAATATAGAGCATGAAGGTACTGCAAGGTTTGTAGCTTAGTCTTAGATATTTTAAATTTTGGTAGAGCATCTTTTATTTTATCATTTATGTATGTGTAGGAAAGTGACACATTTTTATAAAGTTCTATTTTATATTACTGTTTTATGAATTAAAAATTTATTGAAGGAACTGCATTATAACATTATATAGGTTTAAAAACAGATTCATATTTGATGCTATTTCTATAACAGTTACCTTAAATTTTTTTTAAAGCAAGGAATGGAAGAGAGGGAGCGAGGGAGGCAGGGGATGAGAGAGAGAGGTAGAAGCACTTTTATTTAGTTGTTTAATTTTGGTCCCTCCACCTCACACCCACTAGCTACATGATTCATACCCCAGACATCTTAGCCACCTGAGCTGTAAGGACACACTCCATGTAATCAAATTTTTTATTGTTTCTAAAAGTTTTTGCTTTGATTTTCTTAGGTTTTCAGGTAAGCATTCGTATTACCTATAAGTAATAATTTTACCCTGGTTACCAATTTCAGATGTAATAAATTTTTATAGTAAATCTTTCTCTTAAGGTGACCTGAGTTGAAGTTCCATAAAAAGACTCATGATCAAGTAACACCACCTAATACATGGTTGCTAATTACTGTTAATGAGAAATAATATTAGCAACTATTTATTGATTATTATAATCCAGTCTAACTACAAGTTTTATAATATTTAATCTTCAAAATCTAAGTAGTATATTCTATTATAGTTGAATAACTCAGCTCAGGCTTACCATGGTCAAGTACCATGCTTTAAATCACAGAACCAGAAGGCAAACCTATATCCATCTGGTGTGGAAGTCAATCTCTTAACCTCTATGTAGTATTGCTTTATAGTCAAAAAAAGAGGAAAGGCTTTCCAAGGAAGGTAATGGGAGGCCATTTCCTATGCAGGGTCTTCACTTACCATAAACTGGCTAGAATGATTTAAGGAGCGAAACTGAGGTGCAGGTACCTGATATGACTTTTGGAGGCAGGGAGGGACAGTATAGAAAACAATCTCCCAGGCTAAGACAACATTTTAAAACTGCAGAAGAAACTAAAACTCACTTTGGTGACCAAGTCACTTAGCCACCCTGTCTGGAAAGCTTGTCTTCCTTTGGACTCTTCCTCTGGGGCCTCCTGGGAAAAGGCAGAAGTCTGTGGAGAAGCTAGGGAAGAGAAAGAGATCATGACAGAGATTAATTCTTTTTTAATAGCCTAGGAGATCCTTTGTTAAGTAGATGCCTACACTTATCTTACACAGAGAATTCAGAAGGAAACCAAAACCAGTGCCCTGAATTCAAATAATCAGAGGGAAGGGTCAATTACTTGTTCCTAGGATATCAGTGCAGGCTCAAAAACAAGTCTGCCCTGGGACTTTTATCGCAATTCATAATTTTCTACTAAATCCTAATGCAATGTAAAATTTGAGTTGCCTTTCTACTTAATAATGAAATGCTTTCTGAATCCTTTCCTACCTTTTTGGAATTGTGGTATTGCAAAATGCAATTATGAAGCAAATGATTTATTGGCAGAATGTTTCAAACTGCTGCAGGTAAACATCCTGAGGGTTCACATGGGGTAATTTAGTTCTGTCTGGTCATTGTTTTATGACACTAGAATACATGTGTTTGGTCCCAAGCAATCTGGAAGGGGAACACCATGTTGGATATATATTTTTAAAAATTATTTTTATTTTTATAAAGTAAACTCACATGTAAAGGTTCTCCAATTCTCATATATAGGTCAACACACCCTGCCCTCCACCATGTTGGATACCTGTGCTCACTATTCACCCACTGACCTTTGTTTTCCCCAGTTTCTTTAAAGGGCTGAGCTCTGACATGCTGTTTGTCTTTTCTAACCACCCAGGATTGCTTCCTTCTTTGCTCTGCAATTCTCACCTTCCTCTTCTAGAATCTGATTCAAATCCTCCACCAGAGTCACCACATCCTCGCTGTTCTCTGGGTACTGGGACTTCACCCAAGTCCTAACCTCTCCAGGAAGGATGGCCAGGAATTGCTCCAGCACCAGCAGCTCCAAGATTTGTTCCTTTGAGTGAATCTCAGGTCTCAGCCACTTAAGGCAGAGCTCTCGGAGTCGACTCAATGCTTTTCTGGGACCAGCCAGCTTTGGGTATGGAAAATTCCTAAAATTTTGTCGACAGGTCTCAGAGTCCCGCAAGAGTCTTGAAGTAAGAGTTCCTCTCTCAATATTGTGGGGTCCATTCTGAGACTTATCTGACTTCCACATTAGAAGGATCTGGGAACGAGAAGAACTGCTCATCCTCTTGCTTGGAGAAAACATTGTTAGAGATAGTTAAGTCAATCTGTAATATCCTTTATTTCTCTAGTAGTTAGCCAACTGCTTGAAGTCTCATGCTAGAGCCAAAAAATAATATATCAAGGGAGCTGGGGCAGAAGATAGTCAAAGTAGAGTTAGCAGTCTCAGTTACGAGTTCTGAGCCCAGAATTTGGAAGGATGGTTAAGAGACCCTGAAAGAGACAAGAATGAAGGACAAAGTCAAGAATTCCTGGTGCTCTCTCTGCTATTCATATGCACACAAACAGAGAGAGGTGCTGGGTGCACACAAACATACAGACTTTATTTATACTTTAAACATTTTCCTTTGTGCAGTCTCTTTATTTTAAAATTAATTTGATATTTATTGAGGTAAGCTCACTTTACAAAATAATATAAGCCCACATGTACAGGTTTACCATTCCTCAGGGACATTAGAACACAGCATGCCCATCACCAAATTACCAAAAGTCCTTCGCCAGTGTCCACTGGACCCCAACACCACTTGCCCCCACACCCCTGCCCTGTTCTCTGCTGATAATCTCAGTTCTATCGCTAATGTCCAACATTTGGTTTCTGTTCCTTTGCTTAAACACACACAGACTTTAGTATGGTGTCCCTCCCCTAAATCCTTACACTTGTAAGATAAATGCAATCTGTTGTTGGGGATCAGTGGTGGTGGTGTTGGGGACTGGGACTGCCATAAAAAGGTAGCAAGAGAAGCAAAGATTTGAATCATGGACAAATGACAGATCACACTTTAACTTGCTTTAAGAGACATTAAACATTTTTAACAGAAAAATACATCAGTAATTGGTTACTGATGTTACAAAAGCTGTTGATAACTGAATAGGCTCTCAATAACAACAGAGAAAGTCTATTACTTAGAACAAACTGGGAGGATAATTTCTTCTTCATAAAATGCTCAAGGTTCCCAAGGGAACTGTCAGGAAAAAAGGGCGAGCTATTTACCTGCTTTGCATATTAATGTCAGTCTATTCTAGCCTTTCACCCACCATCTGGGGTTGGGGAGGCATGCCGGTTGAAATGGAAAGAAGTAGAAAAGGTTGGTGTGATTTGATACCCTTTAAGTGCTTCTACAATGGACAATTTATTTTGAATACATTTGAATAAAGGATTCCCAAAGAAAACCTCAAAACAGGCCTGGTCTGAAGATGAATCAAACCACACAGGTCCACGGGCTCCAGTTCTGAGTCCGCCTCAACCACAATCATGTCACTAAAGTCAACTATTTACAAAGCCCAGCAGGGGAGATGGGCCAGGGGGTCGCGGGCAGCGGGAGAGTTAAGAGACCCCGCAACGCAACGCGATGCGGGACTGGGCCCTCCACCCTGGGTTCGCCGCCCAGCAGGCCGCAAGCGCCCGTGCAGGGAACAGCTGGGGCTCCAGCCCTGAGACCACGGACCGACACTCGCCCCTGGCGTCCGCGACATCATTACCTGTCGCAGGGACCCGGCGGACGCGCAGCCGGCGCGGCCCGAGAGGCCCCGGGCAACAATGGCGGCGGGGACACGGGCGCGAGGTCCTGCGTGGGGGGCTCAGTCCCGCGCTGCAGAGGGACCTCAGGCTCCACCACTTCCCTTCCCCGGAAATCACAACGACTCTCGGCCAGAAGACCCGCGTCCCAGTCGGATCCAGCGAAGCCCTGCCCGGAACCCACCGCGCCTCGGTTACACAGCGACCTCGCCTTGCCGCGACTGCGCATGTGCACAAGGAGAACGCTGCGCGCCCGCTGAGCCAATCGGAAGCCGAATCCCAGTAGTCCCCAGCCCAAGCCTCGTTCCAGGAACCTGTCTCCATGGCAATCTCCTCCACCCATCACTATGACTTGCTAGTTAGCCTGCAAGGTTCTGAAGGGAATTTTAAAGTTTCCCTGGGTAGCGGCAGGTCTGGTAAACGACTTGGAGATCACGGAGCTATTAGCTTCTGGGGGAGGGGTTGCGGAAAGAGGGGCGATTACCCCCAATTACCCAGGAAAAACCCCAGTGCCAGAATTCCTAGAGGAAGGATGGACAGGGAAGATGTGAGTCTAAAAGCAGAAAGACTCAAAATGCTACTTCGGTGCATAAAAATTTACTGTTAGAGATTCGGAGCGCTTTCCCCTGGGACCTGATTCTGAGACCCTTTGATTGGAAAAAAAGAACAATATTCAATCACATGCTTATGAGAACTGCAAAACAAAAATACACAAAACCCTTGAAAATATAGGCTAGAAAAATATATTCAAGATGTTCCTGCTATCTACTGCTCTTTTGACAAATCATCCGAACCTTTTTAAAGAACAACCATCTTATTATGCTTATGGATTCTAAGGGTTAGAAATTTTGGCGGAGAATAGTGGATGGGGCTGTTTGCTCCATTATGTCTGGAGTCTCAGTTGTGGGCAGGGAGGGTTCACTTCTCAGATAACTTCTTCACTTACATGTTCATGCATGAGTGGATATGGTTTAAGGAGGGACTCAGCTTGAATTTGAACAGAGTGCCTACTTGTGGCTTTTTGAGCATGAAGGACTCAGGGTGGATATACTTTTATATGGCTGCTCTGAGTTTCAGAGTAGGTATTCTAGGAAGCAAGAAAGAAGCTCCATGCCTGATTATGACATAAACCTGGAAGTCACATAACATGACTTCCGTCAAAGCAGTAGCAAGTCTGTGAAGAATCAGAGGCAAATCTCTTGATAGGAGGAGTGTTAGAGAGTCTTAATATTACCACACCAGCCATGTGAGAACAAAAAGAAAGTTGGGTAATGTGATGGTCTTTTTTTTTTTTTTTTTTTAATTAAAGGAGCGGTACAGCAGGAATGAAGAAGAAGCCAAGTAGGCAGGAAGACAGGAAGAGAGAAAGGATGAAGAAGCACTTTTAATTTTATTTCTATTTAGTTCTTTACACTGGTTGTTTCCCCTTGGACCTCGGGTGTATGACTTGCATCATTTAGAGGCAATTGACTTAACCACTGCTTTACCAGGGCATGCTATGTGATGATCTTTGATGTATCAACTTGGTTAGGTTACTGTCTCCCACTATTCATTGCAACACTGATCTAGGTGAAGGTAGTCTGTACACGTGGTTAAAGCCCATGAATCCAGTTAAATTAAGGGAGGTGGTTCTAGCTGCAGGGAGCTGCCTCTCAAAGATTTCACCTCTACAGGAGCAGTCCATACGCAGTGTTGCTCAATCAGCGGTTCAAAGACCTGTCCTCTTGCCTCAACTTGCAGCCTCTCTAAAAGACCCTCTTGGCTTGAGTTTCCTATGGGATCAAATGAGGCCTCTGTTGCAATCATACAGCATTTCAATTGTTTACTCTGCTCAACTCTCCTTACATCACTGCTATACAGATTGATTTTTAGGAAACACTAGTCCATAACAACTCCGAATCCAACTCTATCTTAGAATCTCTTTCTCGGGAATCTGTCCCACGATAGCTGGTATCAGAAGTGGTACTAGGAAGCAGACTCTAAAAGGGGATTTTGGTCCTGGGTCACTTATCAGCTTGCTGGCAATGAGGACCCTATCACTCGTGCTTGTGGAGTACTGATAATGCATGTCAGGTTGTAGCAGTATCATTAAAATGGTCACAGGTGTCAAACTGGACAGGGATATTTATGAAAGCAGTGTGGGTGATCTATCTCAGGTCTTTATGAGGATGGGGGAAGTAACAATTTTAAGGATTATGAAATTGAATGGATATTCCTTTGGAACTACTGACTACTAATGAAGGCTGAGGGAGACTAATCATCAATTCAATGAAAAGCGTAAAAATCAGAGGGATTCTTGAAGGCTGATGGCAAAATATGAAAGTAGCATAACTTCAGGTAAGACTGAAGAATCAACCACAAGTTTGCGATGCCAAGGTCAAGGTCTTGTTTGGGACCGAGTGGAACCCAGAGACTTAGGATGGAGACATTTGGATTGTTGCATGTAAATGCTTTGAAACACTGACTTCTCTGAATTCTCAGGCCTGCAAAAGTGGACTCCACCCTCATGCTATCTTGCTTGAAGATGATGCACAGAGGCCTTTTTATTGTAATAATACCTGTGCTTTTCTCAGGATCTACTCTTGCCTCTTGTTCTGACCGCTAGACCGGTAACTGTGGTCAAGTCACCACAAAACCCAACATAGGAAATGCTGGGTTTGATAAGAGAGGAGCATACTATCCTCTGAAGTTGTTGCAGACCCTATTCAATCTATCTCCCAAGTCGCCAGGAATGTGAATGGATCTGGATCCCGAGCATGCCGAATCAAGGAAGGCAGGCAGGCTGTATACTGGAGTTTATGGAAATAGGCATGTACCTATGATGTAAGACTTAAACACTCTGGCAGGGATGCTAAGAGATGATGTGAGCATACCTCTAGAAGGATTTTTGGTGACTTGGAGAAAGAAATGGTTCTACATTGAACCAAAATGCCAGCATTGCTTGACAAATGGTGAAAGAAGGTGTTAAAAGACTCAGAGAAGGGGATATGCCAGAGCAGGCAGAATAAGGCTGGAAAGTATATACCTGCTGAATGTGCTTTACTAGAAGGTCTGGAAGACTGTTGAGATACATAATGTGCTGGTGGGAGGGCCACCTGCATCATTGAGAAGCTCCATGTTGCCTGCCCTTTGCGGGTTGAGTCTGACAGCAGGGGATTTGTTATAGAAGCTGAGGGTTGCCCTTGACCTTTAGAAACAAGGTGAGCTCAATTATCACATGAGCAGTAAGATGTAAGTGGAAGGGGATGCGAAGGTGGAGGTAGTGCTGTATCCTCAGAAAGCAGAGACAGCAGAACTGGTGTCTTGATGCACATGGTATTGGGCAGACCACAGAGGTGGTACCCATTTCAAGTCAGATGAAGCAAAGAATGGAGGCTAATAAAATGTCACAATTTCGGGCCCGTTTCCAAGCCCTAGTCACATTTTAGATCCAGAATGCATTGACTGAAGAAGCCAAGTTGCTAAAAGAAAGAGCAATGACACATCAAGTATACTATTCTTCTAGCTTCCTTTTCCCCCAAAAGAAACCTGGAACCATTCACTCAGGTACACTGGGAAAAGGGGAATGTCCACAAGTTTCAAGGTAATATTTAAGGACCTCAAGCATCATGACGAACTCTCTGTCAGAATGTAGAAGTATAGAGACAGATGATAACTGGAGGTCTGTCTCATGGCAGGTTCAGAGGGCTCACTGCTCCATCATGTGGTGGTTTCCCCAGACCACGAATGTGTAATGTACTTGTAGCTGCCAACCACTTCAAACTGATTCCTTGGCCTGTAGGGTAAGAGCTATCCAAATGGGGAAGACCAAGGAGAGTGCTCTCAAACTGCCTCCTTATCCCATACCTGACTAAGCTGTAAATCACAAAAAGCATCCTATCCCAGAGGGAATGGCAGACATTCAGGCCTCTCTTAATAACCTAAAAGGTGAAGGGTGGTGGTATTCATCATATGTTCATTTGATTAAACAGTTACAGCCCTCCCCAACCAGAGGGATCTTGAGATGCCAGTGGATTATTACAAAAATTAAAGAAGTCATTCTGACTGCTTGCTAGAACAAGTGGAGACAGCTGCAAGTACATGGTAGACAGCTGTCGAGCTGGCAAACGTGTTCTTCTGCTAGATGAGCAAGAAGTGGTGAGCATGTTAGAGACTTTGATAAAACACAAGCACTGTGTGGATGGGGATAAGTCCCACATAGGTTCTGGGGCTGCCATAGCAGTCAAATTTTTCAGGGTCCAGCAGTGTGGGGCATGTCAGGAATTTCTTCCAACATAAAAAAATGAATTATTGTAGCTCATGTTCCTACCTCTTAAAAAGAAAGCACAGTATCTGATGGGACTCTGCAGGTTCTAAAAGCAGAATATTCCCACTTGGCCAGCTGCTCTAACCCACCTACACATGACATGACAGGTTGTCAGCTCTGAGTGGGCCGAAGAGCAGGAAAGACTCAGTAACAGGTCATGCTGTAGCCCAAGCTGCCCTAACATTTGGGCCATATGACCCAGCAGACTTTAAAGTATTAAAAGTGTCTGGGATGGAAAAGTGACCATATGGTGTTTATGGCAAGTTTCACTGTGAAAATCATAACCCGGGTCCCTAGAATAGTTGAAAAAGTGCTTGTCATCAGCAGCAGAGATATGACATTCAAAAATCATCTACTGGCATGACCGGTGAAGACTGAACACCAAGCACAGGGCATCATATGACCTGTCAGACCCTCCCAAGTTATAAGGTTTGGTGAATCTAGCAGTAATCCATAATAAGGAAGAAATGGTATATCTGAGTTTGGCAATTATTTTAATGGCTATTTTGGTATGGTAAATAGTTTGTAATACTCACAGATCCCACACCACAAGGCCACATGAGAAAATCCCGAGGTCCGTTAAGAGGCAGAGAGGGAGGGGACTGTGTGTAAGAGCCTTTGTTGTTGTTTATATGGCAAGTAAAGAGTGAGATAGGGTAAGTGGATTTAGAATTGGCTTGTTTCAAAATTTAGGTGGACTTTTGTCATAGGAGCTGTACCTTGCCCAGGGGAGATTAGGGCAGGTGGCCAGGGACCTGGAGATAAAGATGGTTGGGATGTGAGCTCTAGACTGGTTGGTTTGCATTTTAAATGCATGCTGTTTATTATCTCTAGGAACTTTTAGCTAATCTTGGGAGGGACAGTCTGGGGTCAACAAAGTTCTAGATAGCAAAGCATTGGCATATAGAATATAAAACACATGGTTGCAATATGGCATGAATGGGCCCTAAGGGCATAAGTAAGACTGTGCAAGCAGATGTCCCAGACCTTCATGATACCCATCGCCGATGCACAAAAATCTTCCTTAAGTGCACACCTCTGACCTATGGTGATTGTGGAGGACTTATTACTAGCTAATGAAGGAAGAAAAAGCTCAGTCTTGGTTCATGGATGAATTGGCTTGAAACATGGGTACTAAATGAAAATAGTCAGCTCCTGAATTATGGCATCAATTAATGGCATTGATGAGAATATATTACTGCAATGGACAGAGCCTCTGGTGGTACAGATGGTCATCCATTTTGTATGGAAAGTGGAAAGAGGTAAGGATATGTGTGGACTCATGGGCCATGATGACTGGTTTGGATGGTTATTCAAGAACTTTGAAGATTGAAATATTGAAACAAGGAGATCTGGAGAAAGAGGCAAGTAGACAAATCCTTAAGAGGGTTAAGGATGGAAAGCTTTGTATCACTTGTTACTGTTCATCAGACAGGATCCACTACAGAAGAGGCACTAAACCACCAAGTAGAATGGAAGACTTATACAGTGTGATCAGCAAATCTCTGTCATTAGCCACACCAGTTCTATAACTCATGAGCAGAGGACCTGGGGAAACAGGCATGGGGGCTATTCCTGGGTGTATATTCATGAGCAACCATTCACTAAGCTGACCTAACTACTGCTGTTTTAATACCTAATCTACCAGACAGTGAGACCAGTGCCGTGTACCTGCTATAGCTGCGTCCTTTGTCGGCCCCATTTGGTAGCAAGTTAATTACACAGGACGCATCTACTCTGGAAGGGCCAGAGATGGATCTTGATCAGACTGGACCTGAGTTTGGGTTTTAAGTTTACCCCTCCTGTTTTCAGGGTCTTGGGCATCAGTAATCTTCAAGTGCTCCATACTATAGTCCCATGTAACATGCCTACGATTGGAGAGTGTGGAGAAGCCTGGAACAGAGAGTACTGAACAAGGTAGAAACCAATATTTGATCCCAAATCTGTCTTAGGTTCCTCATGTGATTTTGCAGTGTAAGTTCCTGACAGTTGATTTCTCTGATCGATGTGCTTGACATGAGGCTTTTGACTATAAAGGCATCCATTTCAGACATCCATCTTGAATAAACATAATGTTAGGTACACAACTAGAAAAGTGACAGGGTACCCCACCCATGAAATTCTCCTTTAGAAATCCCTGAATGACCTAAATAATTTACCACTTGAGTCACCCTGCTTTACCCTATCCAAGTTTTAATTCCTACTCTTATGCTTTAAA
Organism: Solenodon paradoxus; assembly: GCA_004363575.1. NCBI lineage: Eukaryota > Metazoa > Chordata > Mammalia > Eulipotyphla > Solenodontidae > Solenodon > Solenodon paradoxus. Next base: position 196,685 of record RJWH01002238.1, on the reverse strand, counting down.
TTCACCAGTGAAGAGTGAACCCACAGAACCCTAGGCACCACATTCTCAGCCCCAGTGAAGGGAGAACACTAGGTCCTCTCTCTCTCTTTCCCCTCTGACTCCCGCGTCTTGCTTTGTGACCCCAGACATTTAGTGTGCCCTTCAAGATTAGTGAATAATAAACCTTGTTTTTCCAAAGTTCCCTAATGTTATTGCTAATATGAATCTTGCAATCATAATTAGTAAGAACCACAGTGGCTGGTTCAGGTGCAACATTGATTCCAGTGGACAAAATATCTGTGGGGGCCTCCACAAGTGGTAGTACAAGCCCAGGTGAGTGCCCCAGGCCCAAAGCACCACTCTGATAAGTTGGGACTAACACAACAGACCTCAAGTGTGACCCCCTAAACACTATTTTTTCCTAAACTTTACAATGAAGATAAAAATATTGTCCACACTATCTAATCTTAATAGTACTCCCTGGAGGATCAAATGGGATTCTGGAGTCAAGTAATTATGGCACAGAGAGAGTGAGAGATGGAAAATCCCCATTTGTCACCATCAAAGTGAAAATAGACGAGGCAACAATCTCTGTACTGTCATGGAATTGACTTCTCAAAGTTCCAGAAGCTGGAAGTCCAAGGTCAAAGTGCTGGCAGATTTGGTGTCAGATGAGAGCTCTCTTTCTTCTCAGAGAAGGAGGTCTCTGTGCTGTGCTCTGTGTGTGTGTGTGTGTGTGTGTGTGTGTGTGTGTGTGTGTGTGTGTCCCCATGGACAGCTTATTTGTGACAAAGAGGGAAACGATGATCATCTATTCTTGGAATCAGATAAAACCTCAATTGGTTGACCCAAAATTACATTCTGTGGACATTTTGTATCTCCAAATGTGGAACCCTGAAAAGAACACAGTATCATAGAATCATCTAGGACTTCAACAGAGAGAAAAATAAATCTAACCTTGAGAAAATGATAGATAGCTGTGGGATGGTCTTTAAGAAAATGAAGAGTGTGGGTGAATCTAGTTACCAATAAAACAACAATATCGTGAACCAAAAGGAGGACTTTGGAAGTAAGTCCAGATAAAAAAGGAAGGTAAAGTAATATATAACATGACTAACTCTTGACAAGATCCTGTAATCGAGGAGTAAAAGGGGTATTTGAATCATTTGTACAAACACATAAGGGACAGTAGAATAAATGAAAGGATTGTATGCAGATTAAAGTTGCAGAAATTGATAACCATACTGTAGCTGTAGCTGTTATTTGTAGCTGTCAGGTAGCAGTTAGTCATGAGTAGGGAAGGGTGAAAAAGGGGAAAACAAAGAAAACAAACACAGAAATTGGGCCCTACTTAAGCTAAATGGTCAGGGATCCTACCAAACAACAATCCTAAAAACAGAACAGAGCCAAACCTGTGGGCCAGTTCTATAACTGGTGTACAGTGCAGATGCAGAAGGAGCAAGTTTCACTTTTTTGATGAACCTGACTCATTACATGCTCACGGTTTGCTATGAAGCTAATTGAAAGCACTCTACAGAGGGAACTCAGCCCACCTTTCACCCTTATTTTCGTTTTGCTACTTTGCCAATGAAACTCTACTATTTGCTTTTACTTCAGCTGAGTTCTGGTGAAACTGTGACATGCTGTGAGAGTCTTGGGTAAATCTTCTCCTCAAGAGCACAAGAGCTTGAAGGCAAGATCTCTTGTGGTATCTTCTGGTTAGGTAAGAGCTTATCTCAGTTCCTAGGGAAAATTCTCAGAAGCATTTTAAGGGTAAATGGGCATAACTTACATAACAATCTCAAATAATTCAGGAAACATATTGTGTGTACACGTACATTTCTTTGTGTATGTATCCAAATTCTGAGAAAGGGGAGAGAAAAAAGTAGAGAGATTAAGCGAACACAAATAATAAAATGGGAAAATACTAAAAATAGGTAAACCTGAGTAAAGGCTGTGTTAGTATTTGTGTGATTCTTATCCTTATAAACTGTAAACTGCATAATATCTTGTAATGCATAGTGCATTCCTAGATACTTCAATATTTTTTTCATTCTTTAAATTTTCCTGGAAGACAATTTCAAATGTATATCCAAATAAAAAATTAAAGAGTCAAAATAAAATAACAACCTAGGAATACCTGAGTAAAAAACTGTATGCATAAATATTTTATGGAGAAAAGTAGACAATGATTTTGAAAAACATTAATGATTATATAAGCAATGAGAGCAGAGCCTATATCGCAAATGTTTTTAATGAGTCTTTTCATTTATCAAAACAATACCAAGAAAGCATTATCAAAAATCAACCTCCTTTGTCACACAAAGCCAATGAGTAGAAGGTTTTAGAATAAGACAATGTCATTTGATCCCTTCTCTCTGTATTATTTGTTTTCAGGAATTATGTGCACATACTTCAATGGAGACATCATATGATGATGAGGCAGAGGGTAAGGGAGAAACAAATGCAGCTTTAGCTCAGCTTCCTGGAGCACTAGCCCAAGGCCAACTCTCAACAGGGAGTGGAGAAACCAGGGAGGTGAGTTTATAGGGGCACAAACTGTTCCCCAGCCCATGCTGAGCTGTGAGGTCCCCACAGCAATGAGATGGATTCAGTCAATGAATTTTCTGCCATGTTACAGGTTTGAGAGTATTTATGGGTGAAAACACAGGTTTGGAGAGACAAAGTGACTTAACTAAGATCACCAGTGAGTAGAGGCAGAGAAGGGACTTGAACTTGAGGGTTCTACCTCCAAGCATAACCCTGTTCTTCTTGTGGTTACTCATTCTGTACACACACAGATGCCTCAGGACCTCTTCTCACCTGGCCATCATGTCTTCACTTGGAAAAGGAAGTACAGTTGTCTAGAGAGCCAGAAGCCTCATATCCATCACTCCCAAATGCCTTCATCCCTGCCTGTATCTTTCCTTAAAAGAAAAACACTTCTATGTTAAAATGTTATTATAAATAGCTGCTATGAGCAGTCAGTAGATGCTGTGAGAATTTTTTTAAAGCAGTTTTATTGAGGTACACTTTTTTTATACAACGAACTGTATCTACTTAATGTCTACAGTTTAAGTGTTGACATTTGTCCACACATGTGAAGGCCTCACCACAATCACGGTCATGACCATACCTATCCATCACCCCCAAATGTTTCCTAGGGGCCTAGTGGTCCCTCTTTCTGTTCCCCTTTTCCACCTCTTCCTCAAGCAATGTCTGCTTTCTGTCACTCTTCATCAGCACATTTATGCACAAGTGTACACGTGTTGTGTAGGAAGGACCAGCAATATTTTTTTCTACTCTTAGATATTTTGGTTGTTTCTACTTTAGGGAAACATTATATTTTACTTACACCTGTGAAATGTGTACCCTATACCCATTTCTGCCCCCATCGTTTTGCAAACTTGTGTTTTCCAGAGTTCTTTTTTTAAAGTTGATAACTATATGTAGTATGTATACTTTTCTGTCTTGGCTTTTTCACTTCAAATAATTACTTTGAGACTGATCTCACATTTTAGTGACTAACAGCCTACAGCATTGCACAGATAATATTACACTTTGTTAATACATATAATTTGTGAATTCATCTACTGATGGACATCTACATTGTTTCCAAATCTTATGTTTTTGAAATAAAGTTGCTAAGGGCATTCCTGAAAAAGACACCATATGGACACACTTTCGCTCATTTTAGTTAGTATCTAGGTGTGGAATGTCCAGATCACACAGTAGGTGTTTGTTCAACCTTTTAGGACATGGCCAAATTGTTTCCCAAATGGGTTGTATCATTTTGCATTCTCACCAACAGTGTACAAGGTGTTCAGTTCCTCCAGTGAGGAGTCTTAATTCCTGCTGCTGTACTTTGAGCATTCAATCTTGCAGAGTCACAATGAGTAAGGATAACTTGCATTACATCCATTCATTCAACTTACCTTGATAATAATTTTAAAAAGTGAAATAAAAAACAACTTACTCAGTCATACCACGCTAATTTTTTAATGTATATTCCTTTAGCATTTTCATGGATGTGTACAGGTATCCGCTATATAACACATACATGTTACTTACAATAGATCAAAAACTCTTTTGCTAGTTAGATATTTTGGTTGTTTCTAATTTAAGTAAATTTTTTTATTTTACAGACAATTGTAGAAAAACAACAGAGAGATCCTCCTCTGTGCCCTCTACTCATTTCCCCATAATGGTAGCATCTTGCAAGTTCTAGTTCAATCTGGAAGCCAGGAGAACAGCACTGATGAAATCTGTGTATAGAGCATTAATATCACTGCGCAGACTCCACACCGGTCCTTTCACAGCAGCATTCGCTTCTCTCCTGCCGCTGTAAACCCTGGCAACCTCCAATTTTCTCTCCCATTTCCATCTATCTAATCGTTTCAAAGAGTCTCATCTATTGATCTTATACTACTCGATCTTTTGTGATCGGCTTTTTTTTCTGCTCTAGGTTGCTCCTTGAATCAATTTTCATCTCTTCATTGCTGAGCATCTCTTCATCTCTTCATCTCTTCATTCTCAAAAGTGTGATTGCTACATTAAAGAGTAGTTGCATGTTTAGTTTTCAAGAAACTGCCAAACTAATTTTCCACAGTGGCTGTACCATTTTACATTCCCACCAGCGACGTGCCAGTGATCCAGTTTCTATGTCCTCTCATCGTGTTTTGATGTGGTGACTTTTAGCCACTATGGTGGAAATGCGTTTTCTTAGTGACTGATGGCGTGGAACAGCTTTTCATTCACTTACTCAGCTCTGCAGTCCTCTTCAAGAAAGCTCTCAAACGAATACTTTAATTTACAGATCGAGGAACTATAAAAAGGAGAACTAAACCCAAAGTTAGAAGACAGAGGAAATGATAAATATTAAAGTGGAGAAAAATGAAATAGAGAATAGGAAAACATTAAAATCCACAGTTTCACACGTCTGAAAAGATCAGCAAAATGGACAAAACTTTACCTTGCCTGACCAAGAAAATAAGAGGGACGTGTCAAAGTAACAAAATTAGAAGCGAATGAAGAGACATGGCTACAGACTTCACATAGATAAAAGAGATTATAAAGCTGTACTGTGAACAACGTACACCTACAAATTAGGTAATTAGGTAATCGAGGTGAAGTAGAAAATTCAATTCCAGTGATTCCGCAGGCTACCGGCAGGGGGCACACAGTCATCACTGCACAGTGGATGGCAAACATTTTTGCGCTACACCTCGACTACCACAAGAGGGCGCGGGTACGCGCCCCTTTTTTTCTGCGTACAACGCATGCGTCTGCCTAGGGCAGAAAGCGTCGGGCGTCCACCTCCCGTGCTGCGTAGGTGGTTGAGTGTCCGCTTCTCCCGGGAGGGGCATTTCTTAAGAAGCGGAAACATCCTTTCAATTTTCTGGCATATGCCTTGTGTTTTAGTCTTTACTCTCTCATGTTATGTTGTGTCGAGACTTACTTTGCAATGGTAGACACTCAGTGAGACTTTTGAACGTCGCAAAGATCCTGAGGGAATTATTTTATTTTTGTTTTTGTTGACTATTCAGGATTGTTTCTGTGGACAAATCCCGTTACCAATTCAGAGGAAGAAGAAATGCAGACAATGGTATAAGAAATGCACACAATAACCGTTACTTCCAGTCGGATATGAACCCCAAGTGAAAGCGGAAATGAGCACTCCTTCTGACTTTGCTTTTGTTAATTAAAAAGTGTTTCCCCTATGACTTTAAAGTAGTTGAAAACATTGAAAAAAAAAAAATAAAGTACAGGTATTAAAACTGACAATGTTGTTTTAAATAGGTTTCACCAAAATAAGTTTTAAATTTACTTCCTGTCTTTAATGGAAGCAAACACACAAGTATTTTAAATTTTGTTTTCACTTGAGATAGTTGACAACTTCTCATGACCCAGTAACAATCTTCATTGTTTCGTAATTTCAGTTTATTAAAAAAAAAACACCTTATTTTTCAGGACCCCATTGTGACTGGTGTTAGAAAAACTGATATATCAAATCCACTTCCAAATGTGGAAAAGAACTCAGCATAATCTCTTCAACAGGTTTTGGAAACTGAAACATTGTCTTTTAAAATTTGATACCAGCTATGGAATTGTTAGAGGAATTGATATTTAAACTGAGCAGACTAAAACATTGTGACTGTAGGTTAAGAGTATTACCTGGGATGTTAGTGTGGAAATGAACAGATAATTATATAGCTTTGTGTTAGAGATAACACCACCCCTGAATTGTGTTTGTATAGTTTGAGAGGTTTGTCAATGATTAGTCACTGGAGCTATTGTCTGAGATTGGAGACAAGAATAACACTAATTTATACTGGGGGAAGAAGGTAAGTGCTCAGTTTGAGATCTATTTCACTTTAATTTCCTGTAATATATGCAAATAGAGATTAGACTTTGAAAATGAAACAGACATGAGCTATGCATTGTCACTATGGAGATAACGGTGGGAGAAGCTGAAGAATTAAAGAAACAAAAGAGATTTCCAAAGAGTGTACAGAGCAGAGGGTTAGCACTGTCTTAGCACTGTCTTGGGGTGTCCTCTGCACTTTGAAGAGGACCTTGCAAAGGACACCGGGAAGAAGTGTTCCTGGTAGGTTGAAGACAGGAGCCACAGGCGTAGAAAAACCTGGGGGGAAAAGAAAACTTTCGAAAGGAGATTCTGGTCCAATTCTTCTGTTTTCAAGTAGGATGAAGACAGAAACACTAAGTAGGTGTATTTATGGAATGATCCTGGTGATTAAAGCAAGATTTCTATGTGAGCGAGGAGATGATTGGTGATACTAGGAAGTCAGAGTTAGAAGATTCTAGGAAAGGCGGAGAAAGAGAAAGGGCTGTTGCTGTAGTAGAGGTGTTTTTCTTTCAAGATCAACGATAGTGAGTTTAAAGATGAGAGGACAGACTAGTGACAGAGAGGCTGCTGTTAACAGATTTTATTTATAATCAGTAATAAAATTCTCAAGTTGGACACAAATTGGAAATGTTGGACCAGGAGTGGACATGATCTTTCCATTTTAATGAAGATTCAGAGAGTAAACAAGCTATGAATGGATGGATATTTATATATTTTGTAGTAGTGAACTGAGATGTTTTGTCAAATTAGCCATTTCATCTAGGTAATGAGCAGCAAGATAAGGATGTATGAAACTCAAAACGCATGGAGAATGTTTTAAGCACTCATGGAACTTATTGATTTAGTGGGCTTAACATACAGTGGACGGTCAAATGTATGTGAAAGACCTTTAGAGGTTTGAGACTCCATGTTTAGACCAGGAGTAACAGCAGTTCCTGCTGTGTCAGAGGTGGCTGTGGAGCAGGCAGGCACTGGGGGTCACTGGGAGTGAGGTTGTGAACATCAGATGTGGTGAAAAGTGGCAGGGACATGTGAGTTGTTTGTCATGGTATATAGTCATTCCTCACTTAAGGACGAGGACAAATTCTGAGAAATGCAATGTTAGGTAATTTTGTTGCAGGGCTAACACCAGACAGTGTGATTACACAAACCTAATGGAATAGCTTATACACAGCTAGAATATCTGTTTTAGCCTCTTGGGACCACCCTCTTGCATGTGGCCTGTCCTTGACTGAAATGTAGTTGATACCACTTGACTGTATGTATTAGAGTGGCTTTAACTGGCAGTGAAAATGAGTAGAGATGGGGCTCTTCCATGAGAAGTGGGTTCAATACACTGAGAATTCTAATGTGAGAGAACTGGGGCATGGGGAGTGATTTATGAATATGCTGGAAGGAGGTTATGATAAAAGGGAATGATCTCAGATTATTGATTTGAGAGGTAACAATCAAGATAAAATCTAACTCCCTCTGGTGGTAGAGTCCTGAAGATGAACATATTTAGGAGTTTGCACTTCAGAAAAAGGCAAAGTGAGATTCTAATTTTAGCCATATAATAGTTCATTATGTAATACTGTCATATTATTAAATCTTACTAGAGCTCTCTGAACTGTAGTCTCCCTCATTTGTAAGTGGGTAACTAATTCCTAAATAACAGGTTTACTTTAAGGATAAAATAAGAAAGCAGAAAGGAATAGAAAGGAAGGGGAAATAAGAGGAGAGAGGATGAATGGATCCCGTGCTGATTGATTTTCTTCACAGTGGTGCTTATTGACAAACAGTGCTGAAATAACTAGGTATCCCAAGGGAAGAAAGCCCATGATTCCTGCCTCACACTATGTAAATGTCACTTTGAGGTGGATCACAGACCTAAACATAGTAAACAGCTCTCAACAAGAGAATGGGTAAACATACTTGAACATAGCTGTCTCGCTGACTATTACTCGGGAACATGGGAAAAATGTATAAACACAACAAAACAGTTGACTGTGATGGAGACTACGCCGAGGAAAAGAAGCTTAGCCTACACATGACGTGATAAGACGTTAACAGCATATGCCTTTCGTTTTTGAGTGCTATCAAATGAAAGGTTTCTTTCTGGGGCAAAGACATGTAACATTTGCAAACAGATCATTTTTCTTATTCTCTCATATATAAACTGGCCTGTGAGAAACTCATTAGCTGGGTAACACAATGAAAGTGGCATCACAGTCATAGGTTTATCTCCTAAGCTTCATTTAAGGCAGTGATTCTCATCCATTCTTTCACCTCAGAGGACACCAGAGAGCAGACCCATCGAATGTCAGCACTAGTTCTTCCTCGTGCTGCCAGATGAAGCTTCTGTGGCTTTATAAGGTCCTGCTTGTCCTGGCTCTTGTCTTCATCCTTACTTCCCTCAAGTCTTGTCCAACTCCCTATTTGCCAGCCACCCTAGCCTTTGACGACCTTTTGCTTTAAATCCTCTGCACCCCTTCACCTGGTTACCTCCTGCTCCAGATCTTAGCTCCAAGGCCCCTGAGACATCCATCCAGGAGATGTTTTTGGAGTGTTTCCACTACTCTGTAGGGTCCCTGCTCCCATGTGTGGGTGGAAGCAGATGGCCAGCAATCCCCAGATGACTCAACAAGGTCATCAGCTAGCTGACTGCTGTGAAGAAAACCAACGGGAAGCTGTGCCAATGAATCACTTCAGATGGGCTGTCAGGAGAGGCTCCTGAGGAGAAAACACTGGGCTGAGACCTGGAACAGGACAAGGCTCCAGCCTTGAGAAGAGACCCTTCCTGAGGGAGCTCCTCTGAAGCCTCCACCCCAGTCAGCTGTCCTTGAACTTACTGGTTTGTGAAGCCACATCACCTGGACCATGGTGAGAGCCCGTTAGTCTCCTTGCTTATCTCCCTGCCCTCCTACAGCTTATTTTTTGCACAATTGCCAGACAATGCTCTAACATGTATCATATTACCTCAGTTTTGACTCATTGATAATTGATTTCTATCACACACAGAACAGACTCCAGATTCCACCTTGTGGCCCCTGTCTGTCCCTCAGATCCCCCTCAGAGGTCTTCCCTGACCACTCTTCCTAAGAGAGCTTGGGCCTCCCATCTCTGTCTCCCTGAAATGTAAACCCTGTCAGTTGGTTTTTCTTCTTGGAATGCTAGTGCTGAGGCAGCAACTTCAAAGAGCATTGCTAGCATGGGCCTAGATAAAGAGCTAGGCTGTCTCCCCCACTGAGGAACCTCTGTGGTATAGATCCCATTGTGTAGACAACTTGTGGTTTCCTCCCTTCCTCCCTCCTCCCTCTCTTTCTTTCCATGAACTTAAATCCTCCCTCTTATGTTTTAAATCCACCAGTAGTGAACCTAAGAAACCCTCTACCCTCAGCCCCAATAAGAAGAGAACTTTCGGGCCTATGTTTCCTTCTGTCCCCCAACTGTATTGTGTCCCAGGTGTGCAGTGTCATTTCCAGGTCTTCTAACAAATAAACCTTTATTTTTTTCAAAGTTTCGTGATGACTTTTGCAGGAGGGCATCTTGCAATCCTAATACAAACCTGGGCGCAGATCCTGGTACAACATTGGTTCTTGATAGGCTGTGACTTGTACAAAACATCCACCACCTGTTTGGATTTCTTCCTCTTCCCCTGCCTGAAGCAGGCTCATGCGTGGCCTCGTCCATCTGCACCCCTACTCCCCCTGCCATGGAGTAGGGGAGTCTGCCCACTGCTGAACCCCAGAGCAGCGCCCACAGGGCCCCCTGGCTGGAGAAAACGCTGGTGGCTGTGATGATTGTAGACTGGGGCCTGAAGGGCAGGGACCCGGGTCTTTCAGAGCTTTCTTAAGGGATCGGAAAGAAGCGGTCTTCCAACTCAGAACTGCCAATGGCTCCGTTTCTCAACTGCGGAGGGCGGGAAACTGGCCGCGTGCAGCAGCCAGAGTCGCTACCATGGAGCAGTCGGTAGTAAGCGGTAGCTATGTAAACAAAACAGTACAGCAGGAGGACTTCCGGGTACCCTACCCAAGTCATTTCTCTGTTACTGCATAGCTCAGGCAGGCAGTTACTCTAGAGCCGGGGACCTGTCATAAAATGCGGGGCGCCCCGTGACGTCTGAATGACACATTAACACTCAATACTGTTTTAGTATTAGTATGTTCCCATAAAGTCTTTGATCAACTTTTTTCGCGGAATCTGAAGGCCCTACCCTGTCTGGTGCTGACCCCCAGAAAGAAGCAGGGAGCTCCCCCGGGTAGCATCCGGGCGGAGTTCTAGACTCATCTGGCAGAGAGCATATGCGCAGGAGAGGTGGCGGGAGGGCGCGGCCTGCAGTGAAGTGGGCCGTCTCCTTTAGCCAACAGAAGCAAGAATGTGTGAGATGACAATTATAATGGTCCTTAGAGTCCCTGATCATATATATGTATAAGATATACACCATATATACATAAATAGTATATACATCACGTATATGTATAGTATGTCATATATGTAGTGTATCTACAAGATAGTAAATAACATGTGTAGTCTATATATCATATATGATAGTATAGCTATATGTAGAGTGTATCTATCATATATATGATAGTATAATCATATATTTTATATGTGTGTGTATATATGTACATATGTATGTATTTGTCGTTGTTTTTCAAAAAGGAAGGGAGGCAGGCAGCCAGCAGGAAGAAAGAGAGGAGGAAGAAACATTTTTATTTATTTACTTGTTCTTTTAGTTGTTCCCTTCCACCCCCCAGTCCCAGCCTGTGTCCTTGGGCTGTATATGAACTGCTCCCCAGGCATGGCTTTAACCTTGAGCCAGCAGGGTGCGCCTTATTTAAGTTTTGATGTGCTGTCTTCTTATGATCACTACTCGAGAAGAAACATTGTGATGACTAAATAAGATTTTTTCTTTCCTTTTATCTAGAGTCAGCAATGACTTCTGTGGATATATTTTTCCCCGATAGCTCATCCGTGTCTGGCTGGTATCAGTCTCCCTTGCTTAGGACTTTGGATGCACGCCTTTCCTTACACGCTGGTCTTCTGGATAAGGAAGGGGGCAGGCTGCAGGGATCCAGCCATATGTTGTGGCAAAACCAGTACAATTTCACATCCCACGAAGCCACATCCTGGGATGGTGCAACAATCCCGAGGCTGCGGAGCGTTGCTTCTAAATGGAGCCCCACCTGGAGGTGTTGGAGCGGTGGTGGTGACAGGTCCATCCTCCCTCTCCCACCCCCCACCCCAGTCAGGACAGGACTCTCAACTCAGCCACTGAAGGCTGCCTGCAGTTTCCTATGGGATCCTCTCTTGAATGTTTTTAACTTGACCACGACTTTGTCAACTTCCTCATCCTACATTGATGGTCGCTGATGCTTGAAAAAGAGCTAGGCCCCTGGGATCCTTCCGCGGAGGGTCTGAGGGCAGCCTGTCTGAGGAGGTCTGGGAGGGCCGTTGGAGGTTGGGTCGTGGCCACCAGTGCAGATCAGGCTGCTCATTCTGGCTTCCAACTGAACCTTTTTTTTTCTGAGCTAGCTGCTGCTCCTAGGGACGGCACCCTTCTTCTTTGTGTTCCCCAATATTACTTTGATCTTGATTCTGCAAAACTTCAGGGGCAGCCTTGCCATACACAATCTCATGGATGAGGGTCTGGATCCAAAGTTGCTCTGCTATTAGGGACGCTTGAATGTGCTTCTCAGCCGGGACCTGGGTAAAAGCGTGGGAATGTCCACGTTGCCGAGAGTTGCCCAACTAGAAGGGTGGGTATCTTTACTGTACATGGGGGGATTTAGAGAACTTCTTAAATCCTTTGAAAATGGTTGAGTACCTAGAAAGTAGGAGGAGGTAGGGCTTAGTCTCCCCTAACAACTTGAAGGAGAGATGGTAGCCAGCAGTGAAAACAGTTCACAGTGAGGAGTTCTTACCTGTTCCAGGATGGGGCGGTGGACTGGGGATTTCCTCTTTCTCATCTTGTGAGTCTCTGGCCCTCCTCAGGGAAGATGGACCTCCCGAGGAGATTCGGATTAAAGGCCCAGTGATTGAACGGCCTAAGTGAGAGGAGATGCCTTCAGGATTATTAGGCCTTTGTAACCTGGGTCTCAAGTGAAAGCCAGTTGAAAACACAGGCTAAATGCATAGGCTACACTTCTTCAAAGGCAGAGAGAACCAAGATGCTTCAACACTGAGGTCTGGACACAGCCCTTCGCTGGCTGTGGCATCCTAAAAGAAAGCGACCTTATTCCCTGACCAGAGCTTGGATCTGGGAGGCAAGTTGGAGGGGTTGCTGAGGCAGTCTCCTCCTTCAGAGTGCTGGCTGCACAGAGAGGAGACAATTGGAGATGGTAGACAAGGCATGACCTTGGTAGAGCCATAGCAGAATGACATGACAGGCCCGCATCATTTGGGTCATCCCATTCCTGTGCTGAGAAGAAGGCTGCCCCCACCTGAATTGCAGCTCTTCTCTTCCATTGCTTACATGCAGCACCATACTAACTGGAAGTTTATGCTAAGAATCTAAGACACTAATAGATATCAGATGGCTCAAGTGAGTTATGCGGCAGATCACCATGTGGCACTGGTAAAAAAAAAAAAAAAAAATGCAGCCAATAAGAAACCGTTAGATGGTTGTAAGTCCCCTCACCCATATTGATAATATTAAAGGGATTCCACAAGAGGTTGAAGATAGTTTCTAAACTTTTGGAAATTGCTTACAAGGAAAGGGAGTGGGGTGGTTGGTTGACTCTAGTTCAAACCTAGTAAGAGGCTTTTACAGGCTACCTGGAGAATCTGATATGATAAGATGCATGAGTGATCATCGTCTAGACATGATTGTGTGCATGGAGTCCTGTCGAGTGCTATCCACAGGGCTGCCTGGAGGGCTGATCAGATCTTCTAGAAGAGAATCCCTGATGTTTATCCAATAAAGAGAAACTAACTGAAAAAAAAACATACATTCACCAGGGCTACGTGAATGGCAGACGAGGGATCCTCAGCATGGAGGGAGTCTCTACAAATTCCACCAGATTCCCAGAAAGTAGAATCCCTGCTGATGACACTATTGATCACATGGAGTATTTCTGTGCCCTTTAAAAAATGATAATTTTTTATTATTTCTTTAGTTTACATTGCTATATGCATTTTAGGATATTGAAATTTCACCTCTGTCAGTGTGTATATATATATATATATAACATATACACATACTATATATACATTATATAATATGCATTATATTTTTTTTAAAGGAAAGGTGCAGGCAGGAATGAAGGAAAGTAGGCAGGCAGGCAGGAAGAGAGAGGAGGAAGAAGTCTTCCATTTATTTTATTTAGTTGTTCATCTTGGTAGTTCCCTCCAACTCTGGGGTGTGAATCTGGGTCCTTGAGATATATGTGGACTGTGTTTGGCCTGAGGGTGTGGACCTAACTGCTAATCCACAAGGGAGCACGGCGAATATATTTTTAAAGGCTGATAGGAAGCAGACACTTTATGATAACTGCCTCAGAGTTGTACTTGTTCAGAATGCCCTCCGAAATAAACGGTGGGTTCCATTTGCTTCCAGTCCAAATTCCTTGGAGACAAAATGCAGCTGGCTTGACATCTGTGAGGAGAGCATCTCTCTGGTAGGTCATTTGTTCTAGGGCTACCTGGTTGGATCTAAGGAAGCTCCCTCAGGAACTGTGGAAATGAATGAAGCAACAGACTGTATCAAATGCTGCGTCTGCTGCAGGTTCCACCATCTTTAAAATTTACTTTCCTTTAAAAATGAAGCAACGCAACCAGTTTTGTGTGGACCAGGGATGTACAAATAGATTAACAGAACTGAATAATCTCTATTCTATATTAAAATTTAAAAAAAACCTCTGGTATGTTGGCTTAGGAGGAACAAGGCTTTGACATTGACTGTAAAGCAATTTTTCTTTTTCTTTCTCCTCTAACCTTTTCTGTCTAACGCATAAACTTTGCCTGCCCAGAGAATACATACTTGCCCCAGTTTTTCTAAAATTGATGCTGATTTTGTCTCATTCTCAATGTTAGGAGAACGAGTGCTTTTCTATCTGAAATAAATGAGTTAAAGATTAAATATGAGGACTATCTGATTTTATAATAAGAAAATTGTAATGGTAAATCACCATCTGATTGGTGTGACTTGGCAGCTCTGGTGTTGAGTGTGGCTGTGGAGATATAGTCCAAATAAAACCCAAGTGCCTGGGTTCGAGATCTGGGGCCTGGGGGAATAACCAAAATGAGCAACTAAATAAATAAATAGAAATGCTAAAAAATATCTGACAAGGAAACCCTTTAAAATATGATTTATGAATATATATGAGACTATAAAAGAGAATTTTTTAATTCACATAGGAAACTTGAAAGGTAACATTAAAATTTTTAATTAATTATATTTTTAACTAATTCTTAGGCTTTACTATTAACAAAATAGATTCTTTGAATGTGAAACTCTTGAAAGTTTGAAGAATCTAAGGGATTTAAAAGTTTTTATTTGGCATTAAATTAAAACGTTAATTATAGGAGATGTAAGTGAATAGAAAGGTGTTTTCTGTCCTAGCCAAGGAGGCAATATCCATTTAAGACATTAAATAAAAACTCATGATGAGATATGGGATTGCTAGTGTTTAATGTCAATGCGATAAAACCCTAGTGGACAGTTTTCTGAGATCTGGAAATGGGGATGGGAACAGTGCCCCCAATATGCAAGTGGATCTGTGAAGGGATTTGAGCCCCATCAGTCAACAGAGGGCAGGACCAAACCTTCCCCACATTCCGGCTCTGTTGCCTCACACTGAGCCTAAAACAGACTTTAGAAAATGAGCAAGAGAAAAAAAAATGTTTATTTACTTACTAGGTTTTAATTCTGCAGAACTAAGAAGAGAGTAGTTTCTAGTAGAAGAAAAATATAAAACTGAAAATGATGAAACTGTTCAGAACATTTCTTTTTTAAGGGAAAAAAAAAGAGGTATCTTCCAAGGTATGTCCTCTGTGAACTGAGATCTGAAAAGCCTCAGGGAGCTACTGGCTAAGTTTAAAAGAGAAATTGCAGTGGCAGAATCCCAATCCACTCTGTTTAAAGAGCAGAACTGCAGAAAATGAAATCCCAGATGGTGGTCAAACCTGAGAAGACACCCCAAATCCACAGAAAAAGTGAAACAGGAAACAATTTAAGAGATTATAGATGCAGATATAGAGACGCATCAGAGTCTGTCCATATAGTGGTAATTAGCCACCTTTTGGAAGTGTAAATGGCATTCCTGGGAACATTTTTAGAACAAAAGTGGAAAATAATATTGGAAAATATGCCAGAAAACTCTTACAAATGGAATGGAAAATATTCTTTTATAATCATTCCAGTTTCCTCCGTTCCTGGGATTATGTCCCTTTTCTTCTTCATAGTTTTAAGGCTGTGAGCAATGGAACTTAGTTTAGGATTTTTGATCAGAGGTTCATCAATCTCATAGGTTAAAAATAACTCATTGAAATTTTCATTTATCTTATTATGAAAGAAATGTTCTTTATATGTTTTAAAATAACATTAATTTTCCAGTAACTTTCGTCCTGTGCCTATTTATTTCTCTTTATTTTTATATATTTTTATATTTTTAAAATAGCTTTCCAGGTGACATGTTTTCTTTCAGGTGCTTAGGGGTGAATGGGAAGGACCGTACATCGGGTTCTCCTGTGGGGGTGCTGCACCTACTGGTGTCTCATAAATCCCTGGGAGATAGGAAAAGGCCACTGGCCATCTTTCCTAAAACCTCGGTCTTCTGATCACTTAGCTGTTAAGGAATAAGGAGCAGAAGTAACGGGATGTTCTTTGGAAGCAGCGTAGACCTTGCAGTGTTCGCTAAATGAGAAAATGGGAAATCGTGACCCCGACGTGACTTGAACACGCAACCTTCTGATCTGGAGTCAGACGCGCTACCGTTGCGCCACGAGGTCATAAAGTGATGCTTTTTCCTCTTTTAACACTCTTTCTTCCAGCAAGTCCCAGTCAGCTCCTAACACAGCTCTTTTCGTTTTCAAGTAAACGCCGCCCAAACAGAAGCGAGAAGGGGCGGGGCGCAAGACTGGCTGGAGCGTGGGCCTGGGGCCGCGCCTCGCGCGGGAGCCGGGGACTCAGGAGCTTCTCCACCGCCGGACGTGGGCGCTCCACTTCGGCCCGAGCCTCCCAGGCCGTGTTTGCAACCGCCATTCAGCTTGCGGACCGGGCGGAGGCGGCCGGTCTCTACCACCCAGACCGCGCAGTGGAGGAAGCGACGCCTATCAGAGTCCCTGATGCCACCGAAGTGATTAAAGGGAAAACCAAGGCTCTGCAGGCACACTTAGGTAGTGGCTTTGGGCTTAGCATGGAAATAGAATTTTCATGAGTCCACACCCCTACTTTCTAATAAAACAAAGAATATTTTTGAAAATTTCATCAGTATAGAAAAGTGAAGTAAAAATAAAAATAATCCCAACCACTCATTTCAATGTATTAAGATTTCTCTTTCCACATTTCCTTCCTCCCAGGTGCCCACCTGTTTGTTAATTTTTTTAAACTGTAAAGTATAGCACACTTACAGAAAACTGCATAAAACAAAGATAGAGCTTAATGACGTGTCACGAAGTGAACATATCTGCCACCACCAGCCAGGTCAGGAAATTAAAGTGCAGTCACCTCTCAGCCTCTAAACCAACCGGTTTCCTATTCCAACAACAACCATTTTCCTGGTGCTTGTGGTAATTGGTGCTTTTCTTTACAGTATCATTACCGAGATGTGTATCCATTAATACATAGTCGCCTTTTGTCTTATGCCTATGTAATTTAATCTTCTGATAGGCTCTTCATCCCTGTTTCCCTCACATCCTCCCTTCCCCTCCAATGAAATGAGATTGTGTCCTTTTCAGTATCACATCAGCATCTGGGAGTCTTATTATTGGTGATGCTAACTTTGAGCGTTTAGTTGGTGTCAGCTGAGTTCCTCCACTGTAAAACTGTTAACCCTTCTGCAACCACTAATGTGTGGGAGTAAATGCTCTGAGATTATAAAAATATCTTGTTTCTCCTCAAACTTGCACCCACTAATTTTAACACCCATCTTAACTGCAATGCTTATTACGATGATGTTTGCCTTAGGATGATTTCTTATTTCCCTTTTTTCTTCTGTATTTATGACCACAGTTCTTTCTCCTATAAGAGGCAGTGCTGCTCTCATTTAGTTATATACTATGTATTCAATTATTTACTTGCATCAGCACAGATTTTTTTTTTTAAAATTTATGGGTTTAAGTCACAGAATAGCATTTTTAAAAATATTATTCTGAAATTGTTGGGGGTTTGGCCATTATTAGCTACTTCAGCTCCTTCGGGTTGACTGGTGTGTCCTTTTGACATGCTGCCATGCCTTACTTTATGGTTCAAGACGTTCCCGGCTTCCCTCCATCAGGCCTGGAATCAACCATTTTTCCGTGGAACACTGGTTCCCATTGTTGAAAAATGTTTAAAAATCAAGGTCTACGTGTTACGTTGTGATGCAGTGTCATTCCCCCTTTTCTTCTTTATAACTCTCTGGCACCCAGCTCCCATTAGCTATGGTGTGATGTGAGCATGAGTGTGTGCGTGCATGCCTACGTGCGTGTGTTTCAGAATTACTAACCTGTATACCTGTGAGATGTTTTTCTTCTCCAAAAGTCTTCTATGGATGTAAAAGTGGCAGTCACACTCTTACCATTTAGAGACAGAACTTCAGAAGTCTGGGAATTCCAGAAACATTCTGGGGAATTTCCCAAGGGCGAGCTTGTGTACACAGATACATCATCTTTTTCTGCTTTTGTTCGGGGCCAACTTATCCTCACTTGGACAGAGAGCTCCGAAAGAATAAGGAAGGAAGAAAGAAGCATACAGCGGTAGTCTGGACTCAGCCCTGGTATGTTAACACTCTGACTTCCTTCTTTTCTGCCTGGTAAAGCCATGAGCTTTCCCACAGAAAAGCTGCTGTGAGACACATAACAACTTTTCCCTCAGAAAATGTATGTTCAGAATCTGCCCAGGAGTTTCTCTCCTAAGGAAAAGAACAGTGAAAGTTCTCATCGATCCTCTTCTCTCATTTCTATATATATTTGGGTTATCCTAGGATACCTACTGCCTGGAGATGTGAAACAGTAAGATTTTCTATGGCTAATACCTCCTTAAGTGACAGTGTGGTGTTCTGCTCATATGAAGAGATTAGGGGAAACACCTGGTACAGATAAGATGGCAGGAGTTGAAACCTTCCTCTTGAAGATTTGAATGCTGCTTACCTCAATGATTTTAGTATTCTCCAAAGCTCATCTTCTAGAGATTTTATATGGAAAGAAAAGACTTCCTTTCCAATTTCTATGGGATGAAAAATTCTCTACCTTAGAAAAGGCAATATCAAAATAGTAATTACTATAAAGCATATGATTGTCCAACATTGCCAAAGATGTAGGGGCAGGCGGAGCACTCAGATACCACTGCTAAGAATCCAAAGCTCTTGGAAGGTATCTCTCATGTATATTAAAAGGCCTTATCAACATGTATACTTTGCCCCAGAAATTCAATTTTTATGACTGCAAGGAATAATTAAGGATGTTTACAAAGACTCTCCTGTAGTCAAAATCATATTTAAAGCTGTGAAAAATTAACAGATTTTCTGTTCCATAAATAGAGTCTAGATTTTTGAATAATGGGATGCAGAGGAGGAGAGTGTCCAGGCTGGGTTGCCTGACGCTGAGTTGGACATTTGCAAGGAGTCTTTTGGGGTCACAAGCTGTAGAAGAGAAGGATGCAACCTGGGAAGAGAGAAGTTGGGCAACTATGCAGACTCCATAAGGATATCGACTGACCTTATGAGGATCTCCAGAGCTGAGATGCCCTTTGAAATTGCCCGAACTTTGAGTGGCAAGGTCTTATCTTTGTTCCTGTGTGGGCTATTGCAGGAAGGATCTGTACTTTTGGGTGAGGTGACACAAGGGGGCTGCCAGCAGCACTTTTAGCAGCTGAAGAATAAATTCTTCAGCTTTGAAAGGGGAGTCTGGGTGGTACTGGCAGCACCCACTATAGTCCACGTCTATCACCACTTGGATTCATTGCAAATTATGTTCATTTTCTTTCCTCTAATATCCATTCCAGAAACTCTCCAACTTTACCAGGTGACATGACACATCTCTGAAGCCCTTGTCATTATGTTCTTCTCAACCTAGAAGTGCTATTTACTGCCTTGTATGATGATACAAAGAGGCATTCTACATGGTAGTTGATCACCTGGGTGCCAAACATAGTGTTCCCTTTCCCTATGCTGTAACAATAGCCTTACCTTCTCCTACTGACCTTGTCATGGTAGTGACTACTCTTTTTGTTGGCTGATCTTTTGGCAGAAGCAGCAGTTTGTGGATCTAAAGGACTTTTTACGCATTTTCAGAATGAATTGTTCTTCC
Source organism: Solenodon paradoxus (assembly GCA_004363575.1). Taxonomy (NCBI): domain Eukaryota; kingdom Metazoa; phylum Chordata; class Mammalia; order Eulipotyphla; family Solenodontidae; genus Solenodon; species Solenodon paradoxus. Next base: position 176,908 of record RJWH01002238.1, on the reverse strand, counting down.
TTGGGTATCATATCCCCTAAGCCTTCAGAGTCTACATTTGCAAGAGAGAAGCATATATTCTTCAACTGAGGTACTAGGGGTGATGGAAAGTAAAGTTTCTTCTACTTCCACTCTTTCGTTCCCAGTCTGCATTCTATGAGAAAGACAAACATATAAAGGTGACTTGCAGTGCACACTGAATCCTGAGGATGGTACCCCATCCTTGTGGAGAGTATTACCTCCGAACTGAAACTTTAAATGGCCATCCCATCTCAATCACTATCAGTCTGGCAGCTTCTGAGGGATGTGGCATGGATCTCATGACATGATGCATACTCCTTTATCTCCTCCACTATAAAGTAGTTTCCTTGGTTTGATGTGATGTTAGATGGGGGTCCCATGCTAGTGAATCAAAATTCTAATAACCCCAAGACAGTGAGTAGTTTGTCTGAGACTGTGAGCAGGAAAGTCAAACATAACTAGAGTATGGGTTGATTTCAGTAACAGGAATTGCTGCTGCTTCCAGAATCAAAGAGGTCCAATGTAGCCAACTTGCCATGTTTCCCAGTGGAACAGTAATCACACTGGGAGCTTGGCACTAGGGACTCTGTTGCTGGAACGCTGAACATGCAGCAACTGTAATAGTTAGGTAAATATTAGAAAGAGGCACATACGCATATTTTCTGTATCTGTCACCATGGCGAATTCTTCGTGTTTTCATTGTGTCAGTGCTGGGTAACAAACGACAGGTGACTGACACCAACTAAGACCTTTGATAGAAATGAAGTGTAGGAGGTGAGTTTCACATTTACCTGGCTCTTCCTCTGTGCGCAATTTCTAGTTTCTGGGGCCTAGGCAGAAAATAGCATTCATACCTTCAGAGTTTAGGGGTGTTACAGGAAGGTAAGGGACAATAATGCAGAGGAGAAATCTCTAAAATTTGCATTAAAATTCTCAAATATTTATCTGAGTCACACTCAGCAAGGTGAAAGTAAGATAAACCTTGTAAAAAGCAGCATTGAGAGGCTAAATGGATGAGTACAGATTTCAGCAGTTGCCCAATACTGTTCAAAATCAAGTTCTACCAAGCTGAAGGAGTGATAAAGAGTTCCTCTTGAGGCTTCAAAAGAATCATGTTCTTGAAAAAGTAAGGGTAAAATGAAATAGACCAACTTTAACAAAGCCTAAAGTCACTCCTAAATGGGGTCAGGGTGATCCATTACTACTAAGTCTGCTAAAATGAAAATGTCCCTCCCGCTATAGAGGATGATAAATTAGGGATCTCTAGAATTTTGTCATTGTAATGTCTGACATCAAGTGAAATATTAAAAGGCATGCTTTAAAAAATGTTCATCTGATCAGACAGCAAGAAAAACAACAGATATAAGAACAGACCTAGAAGTGATTCAACTATTGCAGTTAATAGCCAAGGACTTGAAAATATATATTAGTATATACAAGAAAAAAGCAAAAGAATGGAAACTTTCAGCAGATAACTAGAATCCTCATAACATAGGACAAACATTTCCAGAAATAAACAATTCTAAAAATAAAGAATCCAAAGTGCTGATTTAATAGCAGGTTACAAAGAGCAGAATAGATTTTATTTAATGATTGGATTAGATCCCACTGCAACAGCCTCCTTTTAACTTACCACCTCTTTAAATGCCTTATTTCTCAATACAGTCACATTCCAGGGTATCTAGAGTTAGGATTTCAAATGTATGAAGTTTTGATGGTGGTGGTGGGGGGGGTGTGGGGGGAATGACAAAATTCAGTTGATGTTAATGGCTTAATTATCAGATCTCATCTGTATTCAATATTTTGCAACATCACCTGTTAATGTAGTTTCTGTAAAACACCAATCAATACTCATGAGAAAACTAAGAGTGAAAAAGTAAATAATGTCTTAGAATTATTATGAAAACAGTTTTGAGAATCATTGTCCTAGGGTAACAACTGAAATAATAAGGGTGTAATTAAACTGAATAGAGAACAAAATGAAAAATATTTGATTAACATAAACAAAAGCAAGACAAGAAAAAAAAACAAAATGTAAAATAAATGACAAACTTAACCTAAATATATCAGTAATTACATTAATGCAAATAGGTTAAACATAATTTGTCAAACTAAATAAAAGTAAGACCTAAGTATATACTGCTTACACACTAAATATAAGAACACTGGGTAGTTGAAAGTAAAAGAATAGAAAAAAGACATACCATATGTACTTGTTTCCTACTACTATATAACACATTAATGCAAATAGCTTAAGACAAAAATTATTTGTTAAAGTTCTCCTGACCAGAAGTTCAAATATGGCCTGGCTTGATTTCTGTGCAGGTTTGAAGGCTGAAATCAACAAGTCAACTGAGTTGAGTGTTGTCTGGTCTCTGGGAAATACCCTCTTTCAAGTTCACTCAATTTAATTTAGTACCTTAAAGTAATAGGATTGAGATCCCTGTTTCCTTGCTGTTAGCCGCAAAGTGCTCTCAGTTCCTAAAGGATACCCATATTCCTTGTCACAGTTCCTTTATCTTAAAAACCAGCAACTGGACGAATTTTACTCACATTGAAGCAAATCTCTTTTACCGTGTCTTTTAAGGTCGCACTTGATTAAGTCAGGTAGTGATCTTATCTTTAACTGATTACAACCTTAATTACATTTGTAAAATCCCTTCACAAAAGCACCAGATCAGTGTTTGATTGAGTAACTTGGATTTGCTTATATACCAGGGGCTGGAAATCTGGGGATCATTTTAGAGTCTTTTACACAATACTAACCAAAAGAAAATTGTTTTGAATGTATTAATATCAGAAAGAGTAGAATTTATGATTAAAAACATTACTAGAGATAGAGGATATTGATGAGTGAACTCAATAAGAAGATATAACAATCCTAAATTAACATGCACCGAATAATGCAGCTTCAAATTATGTGAAGCTAAATTAAGAGAAATAAAAAGATAAATGTGTAATAATAGTTGGAGATTTAAAGACATTATTCTTAGTAACTGATAAAACAAGCAGAAAAATTCATATCAATATGAATAGAGATTATCTGAAGAACACTATTAACTAACGTGGTCTAATTAATATTTCTAGAACAGTACATCTAACATGCAAAAATTTCAAGTGAAAATTCTTATTTCTCTACAATTTTCATGTGAACATGTAACATTTACCAAAGTAGAACATAAGTTGAACAATAAAGTTTAAATTCCTAATGAATGAAATGATAGTGTTCTTTGACCACAGTGGAATGAAACTAGAAATATTTAATAAAATAATAGAAAACCCACAAATTCTTTAATATTAAGCAATACACTTAAAGTAATCCAAAGTCGAGTATGATAGTGGAGCTTAGAAATATTTTTAATTGAATGATAATAAAATATAATGTACAAAAAATCCATGACCAGGAACATTAACTCAAAATGGATCATAGGCCTGTATATGAAATTTTAAATCACACAAATTCTAGAAGGAAACAAGGCAAAAAATTTCAGGATCTTACGGAAAGTGAAGATTTGCCATGACCCACAAAAATAATGTTAAACTAATATTCTGCAAAATAAAAAATGGCCTGCTCTTCAAAGACACCATTAAGAAAAACTAAATGGAAGACCAGAGAAAACATTTATAACACATTCACCTGACAAAGGACGTGTATCTAGACTATAGAACAACCACCAGCTAATTTAAAGGGGCAAAAAAATCTAAACAGATACTTTACAAATATTAGATATGGATGGCTATTAAACACATGAAAAATGCTCAACAGCATTAGCTGTCAAAGAAATGCAAAGTAAAATCAGCATGAAGTACTACACACATTAGAAAAGCTAAAATTAAAGACTGACAATCCCTCAAGTTGGCAAAGCTAGGAATAACAGGAACACTTGGAAAAACAATTTGGCAATTTCTTATAAAGTATGCATATATTTACCATATGATCCAGCAATTCAAAACCTTGGTATTTGTATAATATTAATTAAAATATGACCACACAAAAGCTTATGCATGAATGTTCACAGGTTTATTTGTAATAACTGCAAACTGGAAACAACCCAAATGTCCATCAAAGAGTGATGAGTAAATCCTGGTTTATTAACAATGGGAGACCACTCATCAATAAAGGGGAATAAAGTACTGACACATACAACACAATGAATCTCAAAGTTTAAGGTTAGTAAAAGTGTAGATACATAATTGTATTCATATGAGATTAGAAAAGGCAATTACAGCATATAGTGATAGAAAACAGATTAATGACTTCTTGGAGTTAAAGCTGGGAAGAACTGTCTGGGAAGGGATATTGGAAATTTTTAGGGTGACAAAATTGCTTTATATTTTGATTTTGGTGATGGTTATACTGGTGTGTAAATTTGCCCAAACTCATCAAAATGTCCTTAGTGTAACTTATAGGTAAAATTATATCTCAGTAAAGGTGATACAAACCTCTACTGGATATAAATAGATACTTACAAATTTAGAGTGTTTAATAAAAATGTTAGCAACAAGGAAAGCTGAAGGTTAATTATAAGATTTCATTTCAAGAATCTAGAAAAAGAGTGCACCCTGGTGGAACAGCTTCAACTCAGGCCACAGGTCACCAATCCGTTTGACTTACAGATTGTGTGTGTGTATGTATGTAAAAACAAACTATGTAGATGACTAAATGGAAATAAAAATGCTTCTTTCTCCTCTCTCTTTCTGCCTGTCTACTTTCCTACATTCCTGTCTGAATCTTTTTTTTTTTAAAAAGCAATCTAGAAGAGCAGTAAATCAAATTCAATTGAAAGAAATAATAGAGCAGAAATCAATGAAAAGAGAAGTTATACAATAGTTAAGAGATTAAAAAAAAAATGAATAAAGTGTTAAATCCTAGAAAGCCCGATAAACAAAGCAGAGTACACAAATTACCAATATAGTTTGAAAATATTTTATATCCTACACATATAAATATATAAACAGATATTATAAATGATGGAAAGCAAATAATTAGATATTTCAACAAGGTAATATGGAAAAAAAACATCAAAACTGCCATAAGAGAGAAAATCTTAATAGTCCTATGTCTATCAAGTAATAGTTTAATTAAAGTTTTCCTACAAAGAAAACTCCTGATTCAGATAGTTTTACTGAAAATATTTATGGGAAAAATAATACCAATGTCAAAAATATCACTTTCACAAGAATTATTCCAGGGCACAAAGAAAGAGAAGTAATTCCTAATTCATTTTAAGAGTCCAGCATTAAATCCCTGACAAAGCTACTGCAAGGAAGGAAAAATATAAAATATGGTCACAGACATAAAATCCTATATAAAATTCTAAAAAAGACAATTCAAGAATATATTAAAATACAATATATAAGGATCTAATTGAATCTATTCTAGGAATGCGAAGTTGTCCTAAAATTATTTAAAAAATCTGTAGAGATGAACTGTGACATTAGGATAAAATGTTAGTCACAAAAGAACAAATATTTGTGTGAGGTACCTAAAGTATTAAAAATCACAGAGGCAGAAAATGGAATACTTTCCAGGGAAAAGGGAGGATGGAATGGAGAGTATTGAATTCAGTTTAGAAAGACGAAACGAGTTCTACATGGATGGTGGTGATAGCTCTACAACAACATGGATGTGCTAATAATACTTAACTGTACACTTTAAAAACAGTTGATAAATTGTGTATTTTACCATAATTAAAAAATAAAAACCCATATAATGCAACATTAACTGAATAAGATTGTTATATTGTTGTCCTAATAGTTGCAAATACATGTATTTGATGAAATTCAACAGTAATACTAACAAATCTAAGAAATCTAGGAATTGAGGGGAACTTCCTTACCCTGATAATCTACAAATTTACACCTCATATCATACTTATTGCTAAAATGTTCAAGACACTAATTAAAATACTACTTTTGTGGTGCAGAAGAACAGAAAACAATCCTCCAAAATTATATGAAAATGCCAAGGAACTAGACTTTCAGTGATAGATTTAAACAAGAACAAAATTAGAACACATATACCACCGATGCCAAGATTTATTCGAAATCTGTTTTTATTAAGGATGTTTGATGTTCAATAGAACAAAATAATCTAGAAATAGACCCTCACATAATATGATCATCTGATTCATCATAAGGGTATCACTGCAAGTGAAAGGCGAGGGGAGAATATGGTCTTTCCTCAAATGATATTGAATAAATTATCTATTTGTATGGACAATATAAATTTTTACCTCTACTCCAAAACATACATAAAAACACATTTCAAATGGGTTGTAGGCCTAAAAATCTAAAGTAAAACAGATATGCAGAAGAAAATGTAGGAAAATATCACTATGATATTGTTAGGAAATAATTTCTTAGACACAAAAGTACTAATCAAGAAAAAAACCTGATGCATTATTCTTCATCATCAAGTTTATAACTTCTTTTCATCAAAAGAGATCATTTTAGAGAGTTGAAAAGTTAACCGCAGGCACGCCTTGGTGAAGCACTGGTTAGGTCAATTCCCTCTGAAGGAGCAAGTAATACTCCTGGGTTCACATTGCAGCCCAGGGGGGAGGCACAAGTGTGAACAACTAAATAAAAAATTGAAATAAAAAAAAAAAAAGAAGATAGCCACAGATGGGGATTTGATGCTATTTGTAATACAAACATCTAAAAAATACTGTTTCCAGATTAAAGAATCCTATAAATGAAAAAAAAAATTCCGAGTTAGAAAATGAGCAGAAATCTTGAAAGCACTTCTCAGAAGATATTTTAAAAAGCTCTAAATTACTTAAAAGGGGATGTAGCTTCATAAATCAACCAAGGAAATTAAAATTAATCCCATAAAAATCAAACTAATGGCCCCTTACCATTCCCAGCTGCTCTATCAAACTAATGGCCCCTTACCATTCCCGGCTGCTCTAGTAAAGGTGGCTGTGTCATCTCCATTCTCCATCCCAATGGATACATATGTCATTTGAAACTGCTCATCATGTTCCTCTTCCTGAAAGGAAATTCTAAGGATGCAAGGGAGGCAGGGTTTAGGTGTGGTGAGAACTGGGAGTAGAAAGGAGCAAGACAGAGATAGCATCAGGTGAACTGACAGCCGGGTTTCTTAACCCATTTCTCGGCTGACCTGAGAATTAGTAAATTATTAAATACTGATCATCACATACATTTGTTACATTAGGTTTACAGACATATTATGCTTAGACATAACTGCAAAAGTTTTTATATTCTATTTTCACATTGAAAACCAGTCAATTTGCTCCAGCCTCAGAGTGCATTTATATAAAATTAAATGAAAACTGGCAGCAAGCTGCACTTTTTTTTTTTTCTAAATGGGGAAATGGTGTATTAGGGTAGTATTTCCAGGTCAGTCTCAAACTTTTCAATAAGAAAATGGTAATTATATCCAAAGCTGGTAAGTCCGTTGGTAACAGTTAATACATTTCACTATTAAAATATAATCATAAATGGCCATTCTAATCACAAATGGCCATTTTAATCACAGTATCAAATTAATTTATAATAGGAGATAGTCCATATCATCTACTATCCCCTTTTCAATAATACTCATTCCAGAATCATAGGAGAGATACTTGACTTTCTTTCCTTCAGTCTCTGCTAAAGCATAACCTTTTCTTTTTGGATGATGTTCTGTTTTTTTGGATATCAGGTCCATGATCTCTGAAGGTCATCTGGTATCAGGGTCACAACCTCTAGGTTCCCATGTTGATTCTAGGATCCTCCAGAACTTCCAAGCCTTCATTTATGGGCTTGGTAGTCCCTATTTCCCTTTGCTATACTCCATCATGCAATGTTCTATGAGGCTACATGATCGCTATTGTGACCTTTGGAACCATGATGAAAAGGCATTTTAAGTTTCAGTATGTTTTACATCTATCTGAAATTTCTACTACCTTCTCCAAATGAAACTCAGAGTATGGGGGAGTGAGGTTCTGGGTAACTTCTTTGGAACACAAGCAGCATTAGAATCAATATGCTCTTTGATCCTTCCCCTGCCAAATGCATAACTAGCACTTAGGGTAATTCTTGGCACAAAACAGCATCCAATAAAATTAGCCTCACAGCAAAAATAGTTTTTTGCTTTTCATGTAAACAATATATGCTCATTGGAGAGAAAAACTTAAAGTGCAGAAGTCAAATGAAAAATACTGGATACTCCACCAACTCTGAAATAACCATCACTAACATTTTATGGACCACTCCTTCATTCATGGTTCTCAAGAGTTCACATACATCGTTTTATACCATACATGTTGAAATTACGTTTTCTTTTTTTTCCCCTACTTTCTCACTTATCTCCATACTTTTTTTCTCTATTTGAGGAAAACCAATTTTAACAGCCTGGTGTATAATCTTTGGTTCTATGCTCATATAATCGCACACACAAGTAGGTATGATAACTACTTTAACAGAAATTAAATTTTGTACGTATACATCTGTGATAAATTACTCATAAAAATAGAAAAACTTTCATGCTGTTCCATAGTGTGGATATATCACAATTTAGCCAATATTACCTTATTCAAAAGTATTCAGTTTCCAGCTGAGTTTCTTCTTTGCCTCGACAAACAATACTTAAAGAAACATCCTTATTTTTGTGCATTATTTATGCAATAATATTGTAAATTCTGTGGGGGAAGATTCCCAAAATGAGATTGTTAGACGTAAGCATTTTTAATTTTTAAATTTTATTTAAAAGTGTATATATTGCTGGTAAATATATATGTTGATAGAACCTTTTTTCTTGTGACAGTACATAGTTTCCCAAATACCACTGCAAAATATCTATTAATTTTTCCAACTCCATGAAGTGGAAGTGACACTTCATTTGTTGCTATTTAGGTACATAATATTTTTATAGGTTAATGACCTTGATTTTCTAAGAAATGCAATTCAATTCAATGGTTTGAAGACTTTAATGTAAAATATAAAATGATCAAATCTTAGAAACAAATTTTGAAGACTATGTATAACCTGGGGATTAAGGAGACTCTTTAAAAGAGTAAAACAAGAATCTAAAAAAGAAAAAAAAAACTTAAGATTTTTACTAATAAAAAGTATTTACTGTATGTGGTGACATTCTACACAAAAAGTACACAAATGTTAGTCTAAAAACATTTTCAACATACTTGAGAAAGTACTAACATATAAAATATCCAAAGAGCACTCCAGATTTATAAGACAAACCAATAGAAAAAGGCAGATATACGCAGTTCAATGAAGATAATTTGCTAATGAATTAAGTATGAAAGCTGGATGAAGGTTTTCACTTGCTCACTATTTTTCTCCTGAATTTCTTTGTGAATTTTCTTGTAATGCCTAAGATTTAATATGACCAAATACCTTCCCACATGTTTCTAGAGTATCTTCTCAGTGTATATTTTCTGGCAAATTTCTCTTGAATGTTCCTGATACTCATAAGATATACAGTCTATAAAATTCTTGTGGAGTTGACATCTGGATGATTTATCATTCTCTATATTAATTCAGTTTCTCTCTGATGTATCCTTTGATGTACAGTAAGGCTTGAGCTACTCCTAAAGGCTTTTCCACATTTATCACATTTATAGGGCTTTTCTCCACTATGCATTCTCAGATGCACAGTAAAGTCTGAGTTAGTTCTAAAGGCCTTTCCACATTCTTCACATTTATAGGGCCTTTCCCCAGTATGAATTCTCTGATGTAGAGTTAGCTGTGATAGAGTAATACAACCTTTTCCACATTCCTTACATGCATAGGGTTTTTCTCCAGTGTGTGTTCTCCAATGAACTGTAAGATATGAACCTCTCCTGAAGGCTTTTCCACAAACATCACATTTATAGGGTTTCTCTCCACTATGGATTTTCTGGTGTTCTGTGACATGTACCATCTGGCTAAATGCTTTGCCACAATCATTACATTTAAATGGTTTCTCTCCAGTATGTGTTCTCTGATGGGTATTAAAGCCTGAGTTACTTGTGAAAACCTTCCCACACTCATTACATTTATAGGGTTTTTCTCCAGTATGCCTTCTCTGATGCACAGTAAGCTGTGATGTATTAGTGAAAGCTTTCTCACATTCATTACATTTATATGGTTTTTCTCCAGTATGGGTCCTTTGATGTACAATAAGGTATGACTTAGTCCTAAAGGATTTTCCACAATCATAGCATTTATAGGGTTTCACTCCGGTATGAATTTTCTGATGCTCCTTGAGATTTACCATTTTGGTAAATGCCCTATCACAGTCAGTACATTTATATGGTTTCTCTCCAGTATGGATTCTCTGATGTACAGTTAAGTGTGATTTTATTCTAAAGGATTCCCCACAATCATTACACAGATAAGGTTTCTCTTCAGTATGAATTCGCTGATGTATAATTAAGGATGACGAACGCATGAAGGCCTTTCCACATTCATTACATTCATAAGGTTTTTCTCCTGTATGCATTCTGTGGTGTACAGTAAGGCATGAATAATTAATGAATGCTTTGCCACATTCATTACATTGATATGGTTTTTCTCCTGTATGAATTCTCTGGTGTTCTGTGAAATTTGCTATACGATTAAATGCTTTGCCACATTCATTACATTCATAGGGTTTTTCTCCAGTATGTGTTCTAATATGTACAATAAGGCTTGAGTTACTTCTATAGGCTTTCCCACATTCATTACATCTAAAGGGTTTCTCTCCAGTATGAATTCTCTGATGAACATTAAAAATTGTGGTATTCTTGAAGGATTTCCCACACTCACTACACTTATATGGTTTCTCTTCAGTATGGGTCTTCTGATGTACACTAAGATACGACTTATTCCTAAATGTTTTCCCACAGTCATTACATTTATAAGATTTCTCTCCATTATGAGTTTCCTGATGTCTTGCAAGTTTTGATTTATCACTAAAAGCTTTCCCACATTCACTGCATTTATAGGGCTTTTCTCCAGTTTGAATTCTCTGGTGTTGATTAAGGCGGGCGCACTGGCTAAAAGATTTTCCACAGACATTGCACTGATAAGGTTTTTCCTTAGTATGAATTCTCTGATGTACCATAAGTGATGAAGAAGCAATGAAGGCCTTTCCACATTCATTACACTTATAAGGTTTTTCTCCAGTGTGAATTTTTTTATGTTGACTAAGATATGAAGGCTGGCTGAACATTTTCCCACATTCGTTACATTCATAAGGTTTTTCTTTAGTATGAATTCTCTGATGTTGAATGAGTAATGACCTATAACGAAAGGCTTTTTCACATGTACTACATTTATATGGTTTTTCTTTATTATTGTTTTTTTCCTCCAAAGTAAGTTCTGAAGTAGGTCTTATGGTTTTGCTGCCTTCTGTAACCTGGAAAATTTTCTTCCCTAAATGAGTATCTGTAATCCAGTATAAATTATCTGTGAAATTTTCATTATGTGTTTGGCACTTACTGTGGTGCTCTTCTGTGATAACTATTGATGCTGGAAAAACAGTAGATCCAAATCTAAAGTCTCTTTGACAAGTGGGAGTCTTCTTACATGTAACTATTCTTTGATTTAAATGACTTTCCTGATTATTTTGTAATCTTGATATCCTTTCATTCCATTTCCATAATCCTGCCATTCCAGAATCACATAGATCATTCTCTACTATGGTTTCATGTGGTAAATCTTCTGAAATGGCCTCTTTTGATAGCATATTCCTAGTTGCAGTTTTAGGTTCCAACTCTGGAGGAATAAAAAGAAGACGAAAATAAAATATCTCTATGTCCTAAGTAGAGGAGATCTTACTGAACAAGATAATAAAAGGGAAGTGGGTTGATAATACATGGTTTTAACTGGTCTTATTTTCTAGGAATAAAGGAGATAAAGTTAAGGGAGGCTGCTTAAGCAAAGAACCAAAGTAGTAAATTCACGGAGTTTCCCCCATATTACAAAAATTCATTAATGGTAACCTTCCTAGAATTTAAATCTCTCAAATATTTTTCTCATTTTCTTTAGAGTCAACTTCTTTAGAGAACATTCTTTATAAGTTGTGACTACTTGTTTCCTATTTACTCAACAAAGTAGTCATTTGTTCTTAACCATACTTTCTCTTTATTTGTTCTCATTCTTTGTTGACTTTTTTCTCATTCTTTGTGTGTGTGTGTGAAGGTTTTTTTTTTTTTTAATTTTCTATTAGAATAGCTTATTTAAATCTTTGTACATATCTTTTTATAAAACTCATAGAATGAGACACTTTGATTTTTCAAAAAGTTGAATAAAAAGTCTAAAAAAATTTATACTTGATATTTCAAATAATGATAATTATTAAGCGTAGTTCTGCAACATTTTTATGGGCCTTAAGGACATTTCTAACAGTTTGACAAAAATTCTTTTTAAAATATATACAGTGGGGTAGTGATCTTGCAACCTGTTTGTGTATGCAAATATAGTATTTTAATTTTAAACTTTTTTAATTAAAAATTATTTTTAAAGGAAAGGTGCAGGCAGGAATGAAGCCGAGTAGGCAGGCAGGAAGGAAAGGAGAAGTAGAAGAACCTTTATTTTTATTTAGTTATTTCATATTGGTTGTTCCCTCTGGCCACGGTTGTTGAACCCAGGATCTTGGGATATATATGGAAGCACTCCCAGGGTTTATTAGATTACTAGGTCACCAGAGCACACGGTTAAAACATTTTTATACTTCTTTTAAATCTGAATTCTTTTTGAGAAAATTATGCCTAAATATTTACAAATAAATTTGATTGAAACCTTTTAGAATAGTAAAATGACTTTGACTTTAAAATTGATGACAGGTAGAAGTTTCAGGGTTAGACAAAATATTTGAGCTCAGAGCTATCAAAAAGGTCAACCCTAGAACCAAGGGTTAAAATCAAACTCATTTAAATGTCCAACTAAATTAAGGTGACAGGATGGTTAAGGTCCCTAATCTTAGCAGTCTTTTAAAAGCAAACATCAATCCTCTGTGGAAAAAGATTACATATTATAAGACCTTCAAATTATTGTTATGAGCTTTCATATTCAATGCCTGATAATGAAAAAGACAAGGCATACAAAAAAATAAAAGTCAGACGAGGGAAAAAAAAAAACAACATAAAAAAGATACTAGAAACAGATGTAAAAGGGATCCAGATCAATGAGGTCTTAGACATGAATTTTTAAAATTGTCATAACTATATTCAAGAAAGTAAGAAAGAATTAGCAATTTTACCAAGTAACTAGAAAGCATAAAATAAGAACCAAATTGTAATTCTAGGACTAGAAAATAAATTAAAAACTCAAAGAATAAGCTAACAGCATGGTAGATATGGCACATGAGAATATTAGCAAAATGGAAAATATCCATGTTAAAATATCCTGATAGAGTAGTATGTAGGTCCACTTCCTCTGGCTGAGTGAAGTCCACATACATGCCAAGGACCCGGTTCATGTCCTGGGGCCAGAGGGGAGCAACCAAGATGAATAACAAAATAAAATAAAATGACGTGCTTCGTGTTTTTCTCTTTCTGCCCACCTGCCTAATTGCCTCCATTCCTGTCTGCATCTTTCCTTTAAAAAAAAAAAAGAAACACAAAACAATGCTTCTGTGCACAGGCAACATTATTTTAAAAAGTAAAAGATACATCTAGGATAGAGTAAAAAGATTTATCACAGACATGAAAAGAGTCAGAGAAGGCTTGAAAGAGAAGTTAGAGCATGGGATAAAAGCAAACTCAGAGATAATTCCCAAGAATTTTCCAAGATAGATAAAAATATGTCATCACAAATATTAGAAGCCAAATGAATTTCAAGAAGGAAAAATACAAAGAAAACTATAGTATGACACACAGTAGTAAAAGTGTTGAAAACCAAAATCTTAAAAGTTGCTAGAGGTAAAAAGGACAGTTTTTCTTCAAAGAGCAACAACTGATCAGAAGTTGCAAATTACAGATAAATCTGGCCTGCTACATGATTTTTGTACAGCCAGTCAGATAAAAATGGTTTTCCTCTTTTTAATCATTAAAAATGTATCAGAAGAATAATATATTGTGATATATTAATAGCCATACTCTTTAGTTAACATCTCATCTATGAATGCCTTCATACTACAATGGCAGAATGGAGTAGTTTCAATAGAGAAATTATGGCCCCACAAAGCCTGAAATACCTACTCTCCTGACTTACACAGAAAAAAAACATTGCTAACTCCTGAATTAGAAAGATGGCTGACTTCTGAACATATTGTTAGACAGAAAACAATGGGATAATCAAAATGTTTAAAGTCTGTAACTGCTAACTTAGAATTCTAACCTTGCCAAACATATTCTTTAAAAATAAAGTTTAAAAACATTTTTAGGCAGAAAGAAAAATGGAGAAAATGAGACACCAGCATATCCGAACAAAAAAAAACTATTAAGAGCATTCTATAAGTAGTGGAAAAATAATCCTATGTAGAAAGTTCAGAAGTGAAGAAAAAATAGAGAAAGGGAAGGTTAAAAAAAGGTAGTATAAATTAATATTGACTGTATATAACAATAATAATGTCTTATAAGATTTAACATATATATAATTAATATACATAACTTCAATAACATGCAAATGTGGTTGAATGGAATACTTATTCTAAGATCCTTATATTGTTTGGGAAGAAGAAAAATCTCTATTAAACTGCTGAATCAAGGATGCATGCTTTAATCTAAATGTCAACCACTAGAGAGCAATTAAAAATTTTAGGTGAACCCTGGTGGAGCAGGGGTTGGGCGCCATTCATATACATCCCAAGGTTCTAAGTTTGTGTCTTGGGAGCAACCAATAATGAACAACTGAATAAAATAAATAAAAATTCCTCTTCCTCCTCTGTCTTCCTGTCTTCCTAACTACTTATGCAAGTATCCAATCTCAAAAATATTTTTTTTCCCTGATTCTATACTTTTCTCTACCCAATGTCCCATTTTACCCCCTCTTCAGGTTGGTGGAAATTTCTTCTCTGATCATCTAAAACTATCTCCAATGTCCATTTTTCATTCACTCTTTAAAAAATGTATTAGATATATAAAAATAATATGTGTAGCACATGTAACTTATGGATGGCATAATAAAATGAATATTCAAATGAACTAGAATCTACTGATTATTTTCCATTCTCATTACCATCAGCCCAATTAAAGTTACTATCATCTCTTGCAGAGGTGACAATGACAAGTGTAATAACCTCTTGACTGATTAACCACTCTGTGTTCTTAAGTTCAGTATCCATGAACTTGTTATTTCCTAAAAATCCTTAAAATATTTCAGTGCCTTTTACTTTCTTTGATTAAATTCTAAATTGCTTACATCATCTACAAAGTCCAGAAGAAGCAGGCTATGACTAACCCTCAAACTTTACTGATATTGTACGAGTCTCCCTCTCACTTATGCTTCAGTTACAGTAGCTTTCTTTTGATTTCTAAATCACATTACATTATTTTCTCTATCAGGTCCTTTGCACTGTAGTTCCCATTTGCCTGGAATACTCTTCCTCCCTTGGTTGGCTTCTGATCCTTCCAGTTTCAGTTTCAATTTCAATGTCACCTCCCTGATCACGTTATCTGAAGGAGTACTCTCATCCTCATCCCAGTTACTTTTTAATATCTCCAACTTTATCTCAAGCTAAGTTATTACAAGCAATCACTAGTTAGCTTGTTTTAATTTATTACTTGTTAAAAATAATCTATTTCTCAAATTTAATATTCACGAGGTGAAAGACCTGGTTTATCTAACTGTTGTAGACTTAGTACCTAATTCAGTTCACAGCATACAGATGTTCAATAAATAAAATATAATTCTGTATTTTGGTTTTTAACTGATTCCTTATTTATATTCTCAATTAGTTAAAGAGCCCAGAGTTGAGGAGAACAGTTCCCCCAAAGTATCAGCAGGCTTCCAGGTGAAGAAAATGAAATAATAAGAAAAAAGGTTTAACTTAAAAGAAATCAGTAGTGATCCTTAAACATTTTCAGGAAATCACTAAAATATGAGACATTAGATAATAGTTAAACAGATGAGAAAAACTTAAAAGTTAACTGGAGATGACAGAAGTGGTTATTTTATGTATGACTGAATAAAGAATAAAGAAATAGTTATGAAAATCATGTTCCAAAGAAAGAATAGTAGGGTGGTGTGGGAACCCAAAGTAGATGACAGAGTGTAGAGCAGGGAAAAGTAGAGGGGAATGGAGAAGGCAGACAGGCAGAAAAAGAAGAAGGTGTAGCAAGTGGGTTGGGGAGAATCTGTTCCTCTGGAAGAGCTTTGAGCAATGATAGTCTTAAAATATTTCAGTTGTTTTGTTCCATCCATGGACTTGATATAAATCCCAGGTTCTTATTAACTTACCTGGATAGGGGGCTCTTGAAATTTCTCTCATTACCACCCATGGTCCTTTTCCATTCTCCAAATAAGATACCATATCTGGTTTGGAAACTGCAAGTCCTTTTCAGAGAGAAATGGATAGCATTTGATTTTGCCAATGGGCAATAACTATTGCCAAACTCAACCTTAGTTCTTGATATTCTGTGCAGTGACTTTTACAGGAAGTTCTAGAGAGGTCCTGTTCAATAAGATGTCAATGGCCACATGTAACTAAATTTGAATTTAGTCAAAATTATATGAAATTTTAAATAATTTCCAAGGTTTTTTAATTCTTCTTTTTTTAAATTTTATAAAATTTCAAATTCAGTCCTTCAGTTGGACCAGCCAGATTTCTGTTTTCAACAGCCACGAGCGCTAATACCTATCATACTGGGTAGTACAGATACAGATATCATGGTAGAATGCTGTACTGCACAGTGCTTTTACAGAGAATTACAAAGATATCTCAGAGAAGCTCAACACTATGATCCCAGGTTTTCTAGGATAATAGATTATGGGAATAATCCCAGTTTAGAAAGAAAATGAATACATTCTTTCCTTTCGTTCTAGAGACATCAGTAACTTCCATTTATGGAAATGAACAAAAACTCCTAGTTCTAAATCTGGAGTACTGCCAACATTCTCCAAGGTTCCAGTGAAATACCTATTTTTAACTTGACAACAGGTTAAGAGCGAGGAATAGCATAAACCCCAATATGCCCTCCAATAATGAAATTTAATGCCTGAACTCAAACTCAAAATTTAATTAAGTACATTAGAGAATCTATGTCTTTAGCAAACATGGTCAAATGGACAGGCATGTGAAGACAGAATTTATCCTTACCCAGGGAGACAAGATTCCTGTAATTCTCTAGCATCACATCTTTGTACAGGTTTTTCTGTGTAGGGTCCATCAACTTCCACTCTTCCAGTGTAAAATCTACAGCTACATCTTTAAATGTCACTGGTTCCTAAAATAAACACATAAATACTATCATCAAGGGACCATACAATGAGAACTGTTAGACAGAATAATACATTATAAAACTGGGAATAAACTCCTAAAATAAGAATTGCCAAATCACTGCAGAAGTCAATCAGTTCATTCCTTCTAGGATATATCAGCATCTCCAGTGGCAAGAACTGAAAACCACAAATTTTACCTGATAGGATTTTTTCCAGACTAATTAAAATCTGTATGTAATTCCTAAATATTCATCCTACTATATTTTCTATAGTCAAACAGTATGGAAAGTCTTTAAGTATACTAGTAGTTTTACCCAAATCATCTTTTCTTCCTCAAAACACTGTCTTACATATATTATCAATTCATTCAGTTCCAATCTACAAAACATGGCTTAATAAAATATACAGTTTATCAATCAGACTGTATACATAGACTATTACAAGCTCCCCTTTTAGAAGG
Source organism: Solenodon paradoxus (assembly GCA_004363575.1). NCBI lineage: Eukaryota > Metazoa > Chordata > Mammalia > Eulipotyphla > Solenodontidae > Solenodon > Solenodon paradoxus. The sequence continues at coordinate 159,135 of RJWH01002238.1, read as the reverse complement.
AAAAATAAGAAATCCTAGGACTTTGGGGAACTTCTTTTGTCAGGAGATGTGTGTATATACATACATATATATATATATATACATATATATATGTACTTGTATAAAAAAAAAAGAAAAATGAGCTACAAATATTTTTTAGTGGTTACCTACTGAATGAAGAAGAGAGTGAAAAGAACTGGAATAGAAGCTAGATTCCTTTGAATATTTCTTGTTTTGTAGATTTGACTCTTAAACCATATAAGTATTTTGTAATATTTTAAAAGAAAGATTAAATTTTAAAAACTCCTTAAAAATTAAAAGCAAATGAAACTGGTTGGTAGCATATACATTCATCAGAGAAGATTCTACTTTGAGTACTTTCCCTACCATAATTTTTCTGTATATTCCTTGTGAAATATACCCCCAGGAGAGAGAAAAAAAAAAACCCTATAAAACAGAACTGCAAAGACACATTTTCAGTAAATAATCATATTTGTCATGGTAGTTTTGGAAATCCTATTTTGGAACTGTTATATGTATAGTTAAGTAAAGCGAATTAGTCTACTGACAGCTAGAACTAATAAATTTGGCATGGGAGAAAGAATATGTAAATATACTATTATTAAGCTATATAAAGACTCCATATATTTAAATTTGAACTGGAAGAAATTAAATATATTTCTTAGTATCCACTGAAAGGATCTAGAAACAATAATCAATAACCAGACTGTAGTACTTCCTACTTTAAAAGGAAACAAGGTCTGGAACTTTCTGTCAGGCTGAAAAAAGGGAAGCTATCAAAAACTACTAGGATCATGTCTAAGATAGAGGAGACATCTTGAAGAGGTTTCCACTGACCAATGATGGGATAATCTGAGTATCAGTAAGGATAATAACTAGCAAATTAAAAAATATCTAATGACTTTAAATTCATGATTTTGTAACACTATAAAATGCTAATAATTTACTAATCATCTCTGAAGGATACCTACAAATTGGCAAAAAGAGAGAATCAACTTTTTGTCCTTTTCCTATGCAAATATATATAGTTTGTATAATAATCAAGTAGTTGATAAGGAAGGTTCCTTTTTATGGAAGTACTCCAGCTAGTACATGAAGAAGGAACAAAAGAATTAGGATGTCATCATTTTCAACCTCTAATGAGTTAAAAGATCATAGAAGCTGCCAGCATACCAAAGAGGTCTTACTAGGTTTTATGTACCATCTGATGGTATATACCAGAAATAAGAAATATTATTGTCAACATTAAAAATAATTAAAATCTGAATCTGATCACACCCTAGACATAACAAACAATGCAGTGGAAATACAGGGGACAGAGGAAAAGTTTAAATAACTCCATGGGGAATATAATCAATAAAACTCATATTGTTTGAAACTAAAAATCATTTAAATCCAATAGAAATATAATGTAAGACATATGTAAATTTAATTTGCTAATAGCCACATTAAAAAAAAAAGTGAAATTCATTTTCATAATATATTTTATTTAGTCTAATATATACAAAATTAACTTCAACATGCAATGTAAAATTCCTGACATACTGTACATTCTCCCCCTACCCCTTTTTTATTGAGATAATTTTGATTTTCAAAATAATATAGGCTTAGATGTACTGGTTCAATATTTATAAAATATACAATACACAACAATAACCACCAAATTACCAAGTCTTCCACCATTGTCCATTATACTATTTCTCTAATAAACTAATGTATGTACATGTACAAATGTATATATATATATACACACAAACACACACATATATTCCAAATTATATACTCAAAATATGTATTTCCAAATTATAAAAATAAAATGCAGTATATTAAAGTAGTATTTCTCAAGGAGGGCAGTATCAGAATCAGTCCCCCAACTTACTGACATCTACTGCTCTACATACTTTTCAAGGATATTCAGTTTTTTTTTTCAAAATCATCTACTGAATCTTGATTGCTAATAAAGAGGTCTTGGTTGCTGGAAGTTCCTGACTAAAATATTTTTCATTGGCAAGAAAGCAATTTTTAATAATTAATTTTTATATAAAAGTACAATGTACATACACGAGATGAAAAGAAAATCCTAAGATTATCAAAAAAAATAAGATTACTCCTTCTGCCCTAGTTCTAATCTCTAGGGTCTCCACTATACCAAGTTTCTTAGGAATTTCTGTAGACATTTTTCTAAGAATATACAAAAATAAACATGATTTGGACCTTAATGTAAATAAATAGATAGCAAAAACAATAAAAAAAACCTTAGAAATAAATTAATAAAAAATGTGTAATACTTGTACATTGAAAACTGAGATAAATGTAAGAATACCTAAATAAACTGGAAGACATTCAATATTTCTATTGGAAAACACTAATGTTAAGATAGTAATATTCCCCAAATTGATAGATTTAACACAAGTCTTATGAGAAGTCCATCTGCCTTTTTGTGAAAAAATAAATATTAAAAATTATTAAAACAATTGGGTCTACTCAAATTAAACAAAGCTAAGTTAAGTATTTATAAGAGGGAAGCAGAGCTTAAGGAAGAATCAAACAGAATTAATATTTTGCTGGGTTTCAGTCGTTCAGAAAAATAAAAATAAACAATATGAATTATTCACCATGTAAAAATTATGATATTTTCCTGAAGTTAAGGATAGTTTACCCTAAATTATCTAAATTGTCATTAATTAAAGACCAATTTTGTCATTTTTTTATAATTCAAAAAAATAATAATTAAATATGATGTATTAGACTGAATCTCAAAATATATTTTCTCAGAAAAACAAAAAAGAAGAACCCAGTTTTACACAAAATATTTCTTGGAAGAAAACCAACTTTCAAAGTATAATTTTCAAAAACTTGAAAACATAATTCTAAAAAAAGAGACCAAATTTCTATATAAAAAAATAAAAATCAAACCATAATTTAAAAAAAACAGTCAACTCATGTGGAAGATTTTAAGTCATTAAAGACGTAGTCATTAGTGAGAGAACAGCTTGACAAAATTAATTCAAAGGAGATAAAATAAACACGTATATAGTGGGAATAGTACAGAAACAAGATTACAAAATCAGATAGAAACCTGGTGAATGCCCCACAGGACAAAAAAAAAAAAAAAGAAAAACAACTTTGGAGATTATTTTTTTCCTAGGTAGAAATAATTTACAACCTTCCACAAGTTGGCATTAAGTTTGAGGGTCTGGATATTAAGCAATGATAAATAGTAAGTCAAATAATGCAACTTTACCTACTAAGTCAGATGACCCTTAGGCTGGTTCAATGGTCTAGTTTGATACTAAAAGTGCATATAATTATCTTTTGCCTTATTTCTAAGTTTTAGATTATTTTTCTTAATGTAATTCATAAATTTCTGATTTTGATACACTCTAGAAAAAAGGTATATTCTGTACTTACAAATAAAAAGGCAAGCTTAAATGTAATGAAAAATTAAAGTCTAAAGTAATTTAAATCACCTCAATATTTCTGATATTGATATAGTCCAGATATTTTTAATGGCATTGGGTTGTATAATGAGGAACAAGAATCAGGTTATGAGACAATGAATATTTTATCATTAGCAATTATGATGTGGCTATCTGCCAAATTAGGGCTATCACCACTGAGATAAATTATATCTCAGTGCTACTAGTCAGGGCATTCACTGTGAACCTGCAATGAACTGGGGCACTCTATTTTTGTTTCCTTACATACCATGCTAGGTTTTACTTTGAAGAATGATGGTTCTTCTGCCTGAAGGTGAAGATCTTCATCTGATGGGGAAAAGTCAGGACTCTGAGGGGCGAGAGGATAATATCAGAGGAGAGACTGTTTACGACCTATAACAGAGCATCAACATACCATGCCACTGTGGATGTGGTGTATGTGGGTTGACATCTTGTATGGTTATACTTGGGGGCTGAAATTAAGATTCAAAATAACACCTTATCATAATTTTCTTTCACCTTGTTTGAGACAATGACAGACTTGAGATTGAAAAGGACTAACTGCACACTTTTTAAAGGAGGCTTTTAACAAAGAACCTATCAAAACAAAAATAAACTTCTAATAAGGTCTTAGATAATATATCATTCTCCTTTTTCATATGGGATTGAAATCTATGTATCAGAAAGTCTCAATCTTGCTCAAGAAAAACATTCAAAGCCAACTAATAACCAATTGCTTCCCACAGTTGAAAAATTATTAGTGTTGGGGGTGGGGGTGTATCTCACTAGCCACTCAGGAAGTAATTCAGGAACCTCTCATAACACTGTTTTCTTTTAAACCTTAGAAGCTGCAACCCTGTGAGAGCCTGATTTTATAAACAAAATGAAATTTAACTATGCCTTCTTACTACTTAGCAATTTTAGATTTGATGACATTAAAATTATGGTTAATAAAGCTATTTACTTAAATTCATTGAAAAAAATTTTCCCTCCCAAATACTTATTTAAAAGAAAATACAAATACTCTACTTTCAGAAAATTGACAATATCAAGATTCTCAACTTCTGATAAACAGGGATGGGTTTGATGAGGCCAACGCTGGACAAATAGTTTGGATCATTTATAAAGTGCAACATTTTGGTTTTTATTTATCTTTTTAAGGGTATATTTAAAGGATTATTTATGTTATATATTCTGATTACAAAAGAATAAAACATCACTACTACAGTCCATTACTGATCATTGCTATAACAAGTTGCATTGTTTGGTATTATATTTCTTCTGTATCTCCTATTTCAAAAAGTCACTGCTAACATAAAGCTTTTTATCACCTCTCTCTCTCTCCCTCTCTCTGTCCCCTCCCCCACAAGGAGAAGGGACACACATATTTATAAACTTTAAGTAAAGTCAATCAGTTTTGGAATGAATGCTGCCCAATACTGCAACCCTGGGGTCTCTCAGGAGAGACCAGTGACATGGCTCTTCTTCCAGGGCTGAAGGGCTTACCCCCTTAGTAGGTGCTCCCATAGCTGGGAACTGCCTGTGACTCTGTACACTGGTATGGAAAATAGAGGGGCTTTTCTTTGGAGAATAGGACCACAGAGAACAAAGAATGTAAGACAAAGAGCACGGAGAATTGATAGATAAAGTGCACACAGATCTGACTAGAGGACCTTTGTATGCTGAACCGAAATTTTCAGCTTGGGGAATAAGGAGGGAAAACCTCTGTGTGAACTGAGAAGCAGCTCTCCCACAGTTGCACTGGTGGCTACCATATGGCAGCAAGGCCCTGGAGGTGAAACACCTTGTTCCTCTGTGATCAGTGCACTTGTGGTGCCTCATTTACCGTTATTTAGGCTGCTTAGTCAGCAAGTGCATGCATGGATCAGGACAAGCAGTCAGATCTGCGACCCCGTATAGTTGAGCAATTTCTGACAAAGAAGGTTCCATAGCTCTCAGAGAGGATCATTAGAGAGGTACCAGCAAAACAGTGGCTTTGCACCACACTGAGGCTACTGCCAAACAGCCCCGCAAACATGCCTGCTATTTGAACTCTTGGGCATCAACACAGTGCTGGCTCCAGAGCTACAACTGTTCTGATTGGTGGGGGGATCACACAACAGAAAGCCTAGCACTCCTGGCCAACAACCCAGAAAAATACTCTGCAAACTGATACCCTACTCATTACGTCGGGGAAGCCTAACCAAATAAATAAGCAGAGGGCACCAACCAGAATGAAGAGATAAGAAACATACCCAAAATGAGGGACCAAAACAAAACCTCAGGTGAAAACCAGAATGCAACAGAATTAAATAAACTATCTGAAGAGGATTTTAAGACAATTTTAATGATGCTCACTGAAATGAGAAGAACAATGGAGAAACAAAAAGAGAACTACTAAAAGGACAGAAAATATGAGATACTTCCAAGTAGAATTCATAGAGCTAAAGAATACAACATTTGAATTAAAGAAAACAACAGAGGGGCTCAACAGGAGGCTGGAAGAAGACTCCAGCTGAATCACTGAATTAGACGATGTGGAGGTAGAAAGCAACCCAGCAGACAAGTAAAGAGGAAAAAGACTTAAAAGACATAAAGACAGCATATGAGAGGAACAATGTTCACATTGTAGGGATCCAAGAAGGAGAACTGAGAAAGGGGCAGAAACCTTACTTGAAGATATAATAGCTAAGAATTTCCCTTACCTGGGGTTAAAAACAGACATCAAGATCCAGTACTTCTAAGATTTCCCCCCCCAAAAGAAACTCAGACAGACACTAAGACACACTGTAAGTAAAATGACGAAAGTCAAAGACAGAGAATCTTAAAAGCTAGAGTAAAATGAATGACGTACAAGGGAGCCTCCATAGATTGTGTGTGGACTTCTTAGCAGAAACTTTACAGGCCAGAAGTGACTGGCACAACACATTCAAATAACTGAAAGAAAAGGATTTCCAATCAAGAATACCAGACTAGGTTATCACTTAGAATTGAAGGAGTAATAAAGAACCTTACAAACATAAGTTAAAGGAATGCATCACAATTAAATCAGTCATACAAATAAGTAGTAAAGGAATTTCTATAAATGAAAAGAAACCCTATTTAGACAAAGCAAGATAACCAAAATATAAAATGTGGGGAGGAGAGTGAAAACATGGATTATTAGAATAAATTTGAGATTAAGCTTTCAAATTAAAAAAACAGTAAACCCCAGGTAACCTTAAAACATAAATCCATAGAAAAGACATAGACAAAAATAAAAAGGGAAACCAAACACAACATAGAAGTTTTCAAATCACAAAATAATAAGTTACAGCAACAGGCTGTAACACTGCCCAGAAAACAAATAGCAAAATGACAAAAAAAAAAGTTACATATCAGTAATCACCCTAAATGCTAATGGACTGAACTCATTAATCAAAGGGCACAGAGTGGCCAAATGCATTAAAAACTTCAGCTTTTGCTGCATCAAGGAAACCCCTCTATGTTCCAAAGATAAATAGCCTCAAAGTCAAACGTTGGAAGACAATCCTATAATAAAACAACCTATAAAACATTAACAATCTTACTTACATCAGATAAAATAGACTTACAATCAAAGAAGTTAATTAACAAAGGACAGAGATGAACATTACATAATGATTAGGGGTGAATTAAAAAAGACATAACATTAATATATATGCACTAAGCGAGGTAGCATTGAAAAACATAAAGCATTATTCAAAGAACAAAAGAGATACATTGATAGCATGAGACTTACAATGGACAGATCAACCCGAAAATTAAAGGCAAATAACATCCTTAAATGACATATTGGAATAGAAAGACATTTAAAGACACTTAACAGACATTTAATGAACACTTGATACAACAAATGCAGAATTCACATTTTTCTTGATTGCTCGTGGAACATTCTCAAGAAGAGATCATATGTGGGACACAAAACAAGTATCAGCAAGTTTATGTGAGATTGCAACCATATCAAGCAGGTTCTCTAATCACAATAGCATAACTAGTAATTATCCACAAAAAAAAGCTGAAAAATCCTAAAATATGAGGAGACTAAATAACATGACTACTGGGTAAAAGAGGAAATCAAAGGAAGAATAAAAAAGCATACTTGGAGAGAAATGACAATGAAGACACAAGTAACTAGAACTTAAGGGATGCAGCAAAAGTGGTACTAAAAGGGAAGTTTATAGCAACTAGGGCCTATCTCAAGAAACAAGAAAATTCTCAAATAAACAATCTAACCTTATACCTAAAGCAAGGACAGAAAATAACTGGAATCAAAAATCAATGGAAGGAAACAATAGAAATTCAAATAGAAATAACTAGAAGTCAATAAGACAATTCAGAAAATCAATGAAACCAAAAGCTGATTTTTTGAAAAGATAAAAAAAAATTGACAAAACTTTGGCTAGGCTCATTAAAATAAAGATAGACAGCTCTAATAACTGGAATCAGAAATGAAGGAAATTACACAGATACCTCAGAAATATAAAGCATGAAAAGAGACTAATTAATCAGAGATTAATTAATAACTACTCTTCTTCCAAAAAATCAAAGAATAGGGCATTCTTCCAACACTGTCTACAATCCAGCATTACACTGATACCAAAAGCAGATGAGCACATCAAACACAAAAAATTACAGACCAATTATCTCAGATTAACATAGCTGTAAAAATCCTCAACAGAATATTAACCAACCAAATTCAATAATACATCAAAGGATCATAATGAAGTGGGATTTATTCTGGGGGTGCAAGGATAGTTCAACATAAATCTATTTAGGTACTATACCATATCAACAAAAGGAAGGAAAAATCATATCATATCAAGTGATACAAAGATACAAAGAAAGCATTTGAAATTACTCAACACACATTTGTGATAAACAACACTAAAATAGGGATAGAAGGAACATATCTCCACATAATAAAAGGTCATATGTGATAAACCTACAGCCAACATCATACTCAATGTTGAAATACTGAAAGCATTTCCTCTAAGATCAACCATTATGGCGATCCTTAGAAAATTAAAAACGGAAATTTAATTTGCTCTTCTCTTCCCACTTCTGAATGTTTACCTAAAAAACATAAAAACATTAGTTCAAAGAGATATATGCACCCCCATGTTTTCTGCAGCATTATTTATAATAGCCAAGAAGTGGAAACACCCTAAGTGCCCAATGACAGATGAATGGATAAAGAAGATAAATACACACACACACACGTACACACACAAAAATGGAATACTAATCAGTCATAAAAAATGAAACCCTGCCACATGCAACATGAGTAAAACTAGAGGGAATTATGCTAATAAAATGACTGAGTCGAAAGACAAATACTAGATGACCACACTCATGTGGAATATAAGGAAGCAAAGTAAATAAACAGACAAAATAATTACTAATTCTTGATCATTACAACAGAACTGGGGTTGCTAAAGAGGAAGGGGGTGGGAGATTGGAGCAAGGGGTGGTGCTGGGTCCAGTGGATAGTGGTGAATAATTAGTAGAAATTTGTTTCTAGTTGTGATGTGTTATCATATATTTGGTGACTAATGAACTTGCATATCTAAACTTACATTATTTTGTAAATCAAAGTCACCTCAAAAATTATTTAAAAAGAAAAATATTTTATTATTCTAGCCTATGAATCATTGAAATTTCCTAGAACAACACAAATTTAGGATTAAAAGACAATTTCTCAGACTGCCTATCACATGTAAAGATAGCCTAGATATCTTTGGAAAGATTACACGTCTTAATATTTGATTTATATGTGTAGTGAATCTTTCTGTGGATTATAACCTTTACTATGATGAACCTAATCTTCATGAATCAAATTTTCTGATTCCGTTACTAGAAGTGCGTGCATGTGGTAGAGATGTCACAAAACTTCAGGAACAACAGACATTACTCAAACCAAGGCAGCAGGTCAGAAACAGAAACCCCCAACTTACCAGAGGTCTAACTGAAAACACGGAAGCAGTCATAATCTCTTCCTCTGTGTTCCCCTCTCTGGAAAGAATGGGATGTTACAAAGACATATATGAGAAAGAGAAATAGCCATGAAAACCAGCCCTGCCTTGGAAATCTGACTCACCATGCTGAAATCCTGACATACCAGTAAGCATTACACCCCTAAAGAGTACAAAAATAACCCCCAAGATCAACGAAGGAAAAAGTCTTGCTCCTGGAGATCTTGAGATTTTAATACTACTAAATGTAATCACAGTTAGCAGTCTAAACATTAAGAAGCTTTTAAAATACTTTCTTATTTGATTGTCCCACCAACCCAATTCCCGTTTCATAAATAATGACAAGACTATGCATGATTACCCAAGACTATGCATGATTCCAAATCATTCTATCCAATGTCCACACTTCTTTCTCAACTTGCAGTGCGAGGTGAAAGAAAATAATTTCACCTTTCTTTACCACAATTGCCCTATGTATCTAACAATGAAACAGTCTAAGAATCCTTTTTCCTCGCAGTCCTGTTAAGTCAAATTGCTAAAATCTTCAGACTTGTTTCATGAAAAGGGGGCACAACAAATTTAAGAGAGTAGAAACCTTGGCATGCCTCTCATAATTTCATGTTCAAACAGATCTATTCTTTCTGTGTCAAATTAAAATAATTAGGAAGCAGGAATAATAATAATAATTTATTATTTAAAAAAGAGAAATTGGGCTTCAATGCACAAAGCATTAAACAGTAGTACTTTCATTTTGAAAAAAAAAAAAAGGAATATACTAATAAAGATTTTATACTGTGGAGAAATGAGGTGGCAGAGATCGTGTTCCTACACCTCAGGTTACTGACTGTGCTTTTCTATCTTTGGTTAAGGAGGCTTTGCGGATACTGAGTTTGGTTGGAAAACCGTGATGCTATTCTAGGGATAAGTGCGCATGTTGTGTAAGTCCTTCCAGACCGACGCTGCAAGACCAGAGTACAGACAGTTCCAGGTACAAATTTTTGACTTCATGGTGGTGCTACAAAAGCAATGTGTATGCATGTGTATTTTTGACTTGTGACATTTTCAACTATGACAGGTTTATTAGGATGCAACCCCTAAGTGAAAAGATTTTTTTGAAAGAGCAGTGGCACACTGAGAATTGAACTTTATAGATCTTGTGAAATTTATTTATTTATATATGTTTAATGGAAAGTTGCAGACAGGAATGAAGGCAAACAGGCAGGCAGGGAGAGGAGGAAGAAGTACTTCATTTTTATTTAGTTGTTCACACTGGTTGCTTCCCCAAGGACATGAAACTCAAACCCAGGAGTATGTGGTCTGCGCTCCTGTGGAGGTGACTGACCTAACTTCTACTCCACCAGGTATACAACTTTTTAATATGTTTCCTGGGCAAATATGACACTCACATCACCCAACAGAACTTTCCTCTGAATTATGCTGAATATGTTCCTGCTTTAAAAGGACAATTTGCCTCCATTATGAATCCGTATCAAGAGCTTTGTATTCAAATGCATTGTTTGAAGATCAGCAGCATCAACATCACCAGAAAGCCTGTGAGAAATGCAAAATCTTAGGCCCAACTTCAGAACTTATTGAATCAGGATCTACCTATTAGTAAGATCTCTAGGTGATTCACATGCATACATTAAAGATTTAAAACAGATCATCACTTCAGGATATTGGAGCTAAGGTTCAAGATTAAAAATGGAAGCAGCTAAATTTGGGTTAAACACAACTTAAACACATACTTTGGTATGGCCATAGTAAAATTCATCAGTTAGTGGAAAAAAAAACCCAACACTCTGAGTACGATAAAGTGAAACAAAAACAATAAGGTTAATACAGAAAGGTTACAAGTTAATTATGATACAGAAAAAGTATAAATAAAAAAACGAGAGTATCTACAAATATGAGTTAACTGATTGGCAGTCAAAAAAAAAAAAAAAAAAAAAAAGAAGAAATATATGATCCATGATAGTTAGATACATGACCATATACTAGGTCATCAGGAACATCTAGGCACCATTTCCTCTCCTTGTAACCTTCCTTGTATAAGGGTGTAACCTTGCGATGCTGAGTTTGGTTCAACAACTAGAAGTGTTTGATGTATGCTATTTCCTATAAAATGGTATAAATTATTAACATAAATCTTCTAGAATGGTAATATTAGCCTCAGGTATAAGAGGGCAGTGACATAGTAAGTTCTGAGTTTTTGAGAAAACCTGTTTAGTGTAAAAAGTGTTGCCAGTAACTGCATGGCCCTGCATTGAGGAACTGTGCTGGGCTTAAATATATTGAATATGTTACTGCCTGAACAGGCATCTTGTTTCCCATAGGATTCAGCAGCTTTTGCCTAATAAACATAGCAGAACTTATTCTAAAGAGTTTGTGCCAAATCAGAAGCTCATATGAAATGAGTTACAGTAATGAACCACTGTCTTCTGAAAAACAAGCAAAGCTTTAGTAAATTCGAAGAACTTTAGAGATAGGGAAATTAAATAGGTTTGAATATACTGAAACATACTCAAATGTTAGAACATGAAAGTATTAAAGATTAAAAATGCATGGGTTGTTGCAAAGTTTTAAAGAGATTAAAACTATCTCCCTAAATATTTTCAAGTAAAATTTTATAAAAAATGAAAATATTAAACATTTAACTAATGAACAAAAATAACAAACAAGAAACTAATGAATAAGAAAAAAAAAACAAAAAAACAAAGCAGCTGTCAAAGGGAGGAGCTGATTCTCTTTGTAATGAAATGTACAAGTCACTGGCCAGTCATGAAAGAAAAAAGTATCAATAAACAGAAAATAAAAACAAGAAAGGGGCTATAAAAGATGAAATATCTTAAAACTGTAAACCAATAAAAAGTTTCTCAAGGAACAATTTTTCTTTAAAACATTTCTAAAATTGACTCACAAACAGCAGAAACGTGAAGGTCAATGTAGCCGAGACATCCAGATGCCCTTTCTACTTGACAGAGGCTTTCAGTCTCATTGGCCACAAACCACACAGCTAGAGAGATTTCCCAGCCACTTTGCAGTGCCTGTGTCACTAGCAAATAGGACTGGAATAGAAAGATGTTTGCATTTCCAGGTTCCATCTTTAAAAAGGAGCTGCTTGCCTTCCAGTTCTACCTTTCCCCTCCCAATGGTCAGAAATGCAGGAGTTATGAGAGTAAGCCAGCTTCTACCACAGGGAGGTGGATATCCCCAATACAGATGGAACTTGTATTTGTTGATGACCTAACAGATCAGAGTTGCCTAATCTTTACCTATCTTCACCACTGCTAGCTGTCTAGCCCAATGAGATTTTTATATATCAGAAATATTGCCTTTCTTGCTTGAATCACTTGGACTCTGTTAAAGCTGTCAAATTAATTTCCTAACAGAGTGGTCATGGACATGAAAGAAAAATTTAAAGTTAGCAGAGGGAGGCAGGGGAGAGCAGAATTTAGTTAAATCAAGAAAATGTGAATATCTTAAGAATATAGGGTAGTTTGTTTCATGACACAGGGCATAATGAAAAGACTTTGGTTGAAGAGGTACAATAAAAAGTTGAGGGAGCAAAGACACCATTTATTGTGGAGAAAAGACTTGCATAAAAAAGAACATTCTTAGAGGAGTCCTATATTAAGGCCTCAAGATTACCAGTGAAAGGGGTTTTCTCTTAAACCAGTGTTCTCTATTTCTTTTTAATGTCATAAAATCTTTGGCAAATCTAATGAAAATTCTGACTCTTCTTCCAGAAAATTTCCACATATAATTAGAGGAGTCCCATATCTGATACAAAAAACTCACCTAATCTGCTTATTAAAAAGTAAATTATTCTGCTCCATTCAAGATCTAATTCAGGATCTCAAAGTGGTAGGCATGGAAATCCACATTTTCAGCAAGTACCTCAAGTTCTTACCCAGAAAAATAGTGTTCTAAAACAAACTACTAAACCCCAAATTAAAGGCTCTTCTTACACAACTGAAAATCCAATTGAAATATGTTTTATGAAAAGGATTCTAGAGCCCAGGCAAAGCTGTGGCCTTGCATTAGATTCCTCAGCTGAATTTCCACAAGTCTAGTACATCTTAAACCACTCTTCATCTCACAGTTCAGAAGCAAACTCCATGCCAATTCAAACACAATTTAACATAAAAATGGAAGCTGTTCTAGCAGATATTAACAATGATTACATAACAGCACCAGATATAGGGCGGTTAAAGATCCATTTGATAATCTGACCTAGCCCGTAGAATAATGCATATGATGTAACCTATTATTTTGATGTTCAAAGATTAACCCTCTAAAGTCCATATACTGACCCAAGTTAAAACTCAGCCTTACAAGGTTGGAAGGGAAAAATAGATTAAAACAACAGACGTTATTTTTTTTCTCCAACGCAGAAGCAGATCTACAGAGGAGTAGCAGGAAATTTTCAAGAATTACAGTAATGGTTTTCTGTATCTTTAAAACTTACTAAGAATGACCTGAGTCATCCTCTCTTCTAAAAATTGTAAAGATGAATAAGCTCCTCCTTGACAATATATCATGTAGATAAAGCCAGCTAAATGTTTAACAACCAAATGGCAACATTTTTCATTTTATGATCAGAATAAACAATGTTGCTTAATATTCAACAGTCAACGTGATCTCAAGATGTAAAAATAATTGAAAGACTGCAAGTAAATAAGCAAAAACTCTACCGAGAACTTTGAGATTTAGGCTGTGATGTTTATCCTTCTCTACTTTTCTGTGCTTTCTGTGCTTTATCTAGATAGATAGATAGATACACACACAGGAGTTTGGTACACGAATACAATTCCAGACTGGCCATCCATACACCTAAATTCTAATCTTTGTCTACAGCGTAAATGTGACTATAGGCAAGTCATTTGAGCACAATGAATCAGTTATTTAGTAAATGAGGCTAAGCACATTGTTTCTACTTTCACCTTTCACATTATGCAGAAGAGAGCTAGTTCAATATTTCCCCTATCATTTCCTTTTTTTTTTTTTTCTGGATGTTGTGACGTCACCCGAGCCTGTCTTAAGTATTGCAGATGTATCAAAGACTTAGAGAAACTTCACTAAGCTAGTGTAAGTTATTTTAAAATTATGAAGGGACCACGTTCTCGCTGAGAACTTCAGCGCCAAGGATCAGCATTTCCCAACCAGAGTAATGAAGCAACATCGGGTCAGAGAGAGAACAGCGCTTCGAGGGTGATTATCTGAAACGTCGCACAATGAGCAATCCGGGAAAAGTGCCTGTTACCCAAAAACTGGAGAATGTCCACGTGAAAGGTAACTAGACAGTTCAGAACCGGGACCGAGATTCGCCTCCGTCCGGTTTTTGCCCACTTTCCCTAACTGCCCTACCCACGAGGGCCGGGGGTGGGGTCTCTCCTCCCACCCTGAGAGGCGCGGGACTGGGAACTGGGAGAAGGCCTGGTCAGAAGCCCGCTAACCCGCCCTAGTCCATCACTTTGCATCGGCTCCCAGGCCGCCGCTCCCCTGCCCCACAGGGAGGCCGGCGGGAGAGGGAGCCCACATCCGGGTAGGAGACCCAGGCCCAATCGCCTCCCGGGACCCGCGGCTCAGCCCAGGGATAGCAACTCTGGAAGAAACGGCCACGCCCCGGACGCCTCCGGGAGCCAAGCGCCGAGGGAGGGGCGGAGAGAACCACCGCTCGGCGCCCGCAGCAATCAGTACCTGGCGGCCGAACTGAGGACAACTGAGGGCACACGCAGAGCAGGGCGGGAACGCTTCCAGCAATGGCGCCGGCTCGGCTGGGCCGGCCGCAGGTACGCCAGTGCGCCTGCGCAGCCGGGGCGTCGGCACTACAGTGCCCGGAACTCTTAGCGGCTGAGCTTTCCCCTAACTTTTTGTCGGCCTTTAAGAGGGACTTGAAAGTGTCTATGGACAAATTAGGGGACGTAAAAATTCAGTCAGATGGAACAAACTTGTATTAAGAGACCTCAGCACTAGTGACCCAAAGACACCACCCTTGCCTGGGAACATTTCCCAGTCACTAGAGAAATTAAACCATTCAAAGAACCTAATAGCCCTCCAGTACTTAGTTGAAGTCCCAGACTCCAGGCAGAATTGGTAGAGGTTTGCTCAGTTTTTCCTTCAGAATTGAAATTGACCTTTAAGTTCAATTGCGGGGCCTGGGACTGAAAAATCGTTAATGCTTTCATTATAATTTCTGGGTCTTTTTGCCGTGGCTGAACTTCCATCCAAATGATGATAACGCATGCTTTCTTTTGCTTCATTTCTTTGGATTAAATGTCCCCAAACCGTATTCTCCACAGTCGATTAAACAGAATCTTCAGGGACCCTAGACCAGCTTCCCTCAATGATGACCCTTTCCTCTATAACCCATTCCTAATATGTCCCTGGACTCTGTTGCTTTGTGTTTGAAGCCCACATAGGGCCAGCTCGGTCCAGATGAGGATCTGCAGGGGAATCTTCAGGGGAGCCTGAAATTCTATTGAAATTTGCCCAGGAGTAACTAGAAATCCTCCTCTCCAGAGCTCAATAGAGGCAGAGTGGGGAACTTAAACTTCCATCTTCACCAAACAATAACCAGGCAGAGATGACCTTCTTTGTCTCATCAGAGTGGTGTTAGAGGAGGCCTGCTAAAACATTTTAGTAAGATTTCAATACAATCCAGAGTTTCATAGCATAATTCAGTGATCCCAAACTTGGAGAAAGACATAAATCTGTAGAGTCAAGAACCTAAGAAAATGTCAGGCAGCATAGCAAAGAAATCCAGTCTTAGATAACCAAACTCCTAAGAACTAAAGACAAAGAAAAATCCTGAAAAGAATGAGAGGGAAAGGACACTGTATTAGCCACACGGGAAAAAAAGTCAAATGACTATGGATTTCTCATCATAAACCATGGAGGTGAATAGAAGGTGGGGCAACATTTTTCAATTGCTTAAAGATAGTAACTATCAACCTAGATTCCAAGTTTAATCTGAAACAACACAACGAAGCTTCCCATCATGTTTCCATGCCTGTACTTCAACTTAAAGATCTATTGGAACAAGAAAATACATTGCCGATAAAATTGTGCTGAAACTCTTTTGCTAGCACATGCATTAAGGCTGAGACTGGAAAAGAAGCTACAAGTGAAAGAACAAGATGCAGCACTGGTTGAAATAGATGATTAACAATAACGAATTCCCCACTGTACTGGTAGAGTCAAGCCAGTGCCTTCTGATTGTAATGGCAACAGATTGTTCTTTATTTAAAGATGTATGGATGCTAACCTAGTAAATGAAGAGGTTTGTTAGGCACAGAAGAATCAAAAGAAGGACGGTCCTCTTGAGCTCTGGAAGTCGGGAGTGGCTCAACATATGTACACCTAAGAAAGCATTGGAAGCTCACTGCAGATATGGTGAGCTGGTTTCCTGGGGTGGGCACTAGCCTTTTGAGGTGAAATGTGTCAAGGATTTGGGATTCTTTTGTGGATTTTGTAGAAAATAGATACTTTTTGTGCCATACAAATCAGTTACATTCAAAGGTCATTGCTTTCTCCAGCCCCGTTCCATAGAAATAACTTGCATTAGTTCAAGATTAGAAATTCAAACATTAGTGAATGATCAGATTCTGTTTTCAGAACTATTTCACCACAATTGTTGGGTGATGATGTCATCACACCCGCCACATATTCTTAAGAAAGAAATTTCATATCAACAGAGCTATAGAAAAGCAAGCTATATAGTATTGTGAATAAAAGAAGTAATGAATATTACGGTTAAAAAGTATAGAATAAAAATTAAAAGCTGGTTGGCTATTGTCTTCTAGATCATCATGTTCTACCAAAATCAAATTGGTGAGACCATTTAATAGGTGGTTCTGATATTAATATTTTTTAAGTCAAAGGCATATTAAAAAATATGTATTTAAAGCTTTACACTGTTGAAATTATTTCCACATGATTGTAGTCAGTATTAAAAAAAAAAGGTCTGTCCCTCTCTGAGTCTTAGGTGGCTAAGGCACAAAGTATAAAATCTATGGACACAGGTTCAAGATTCAGCGCTGGGGATGGCACACAAATACACACATATGCATACCACTTGTTATGGAAATTATTCTTTGCTTTTATGTTCTAACATAACTCACTGAAAAAACTCACATGGCTATCCTCGGCCACTGTTATATTCTGGGTATTTCTTTACTTTTGTTAATGACATGTATGCCATGTTGTACTACTTTTATGTACTTCCAAAGTCACATTTCCAAATTTGTTTTTTTTCAAAAATTATTTATTTATAAGCTTTCTTAAAATTTACATAATTTAAAAACAGGAACAATATGCTGACTATATGGATATTAGGTATATTATTGTTATACATATATGTTTATATATTGTATATATTTGTTTTATTATTTCACATTGCTTTATGCTTTTTAGGATATTAAGTTCACACTTCAGTCTGTGTGCATTTCATACCACACCCGCCACCAGAGTTCTAGTTTCCTTTACCACTCTTTATTTTTCTGTTTTGATTATTTTTTTCAGGCCAAGAAAAGAACATAATTTATCACAGTAAATATTTATTTCAACAGACATCATCGGTTTATCTTAGATAAGATATTATATGCCAAGTTCTTGAGTAGGCCCCACAAAACAATCACAGGCAAAGAAATTAAAGAGGTAATCAAACATCTCCCTAAAAATAAAAGCCCAGGACCAGATGATTTTTCCAATGAGCCTCACCATACCTTCAGAGGAGAATTAATACCTATTCTACTCATACTCTTCCAAAATACTGAAGAACAGGGAATACTTCCAAACACTCTTCATGAGGCCACCATAACATTTATACCAAAATCTGGCAAAAAGGAGGAATTGTTGAGACTTTTCTGATGACAGATGACCAATAGGCACATGAAATTATGTTCCTACTCACTGGCTATCAGGGAAATGCAAATTAAAGCAACAATGAGATATCCCCTTACACTGAAAGACTGACTATTATTCAAAAATCTGCAAACAACAAATGTTGGTGAGGATGTGGAATAAAGGGAACACTTTTGCACTGTTGGTGGGAGTGCAAATTGGTACAACCCCTATGGAGAACAGTTTGGAGATTCCTCAAAAAACTGAAGATGGAAATCCCATATGATCCTGTCATTCCACTTCTGGGCATCTAACCAAAAGATACAAAAACATCCATCTGTAGTGATGTATGTCTCTCCACGTTTATTGCAGCCCTATTCACAATAGCTAAGAACTGGAAATTACCTAAGTGCCCAATATCAGATAAATGGATAAAGAAGATATGGTCCATGTACACAATGGAATACTACACAGCCCTTAGAAAAGATGAAACCCTGTCATTTGAATCAACATGGATGGAACTAGAGGGGATTATGCTAAGTGAAACAAGTCAAAAGAAGGAAGATAGATACCAGATGATCTCACTCATAAGTGGAATGTGAATAGACAAAACAAAGGAACAGATAAAAAATAACCAACCCTCAAATAGTTGCAACATAACTGAGGTTACCAAAGGGGAATGGAGTGAGCAGGGGCAAATAGTGGTTGATCCTGCTGGACAATTGGGACGAACACTTGGTGATTCGGTGGAGGGCATGGTGTGTTGAAATATATCTGAGAAATGGGTAATCTATACATAGGAAATTATTTTAATGTCTAAAATAATTACTATAACAAAATATATTTAAAAATCTGGCAAAGATGTCACCAAGAAAGAAAATTATAGGCCAATTCTCTAATGAACATAGATGAAAAGGTCTAATATATCAGTTAGTATCCTAGGCTGAAGATCCTTTTCTACTAGCTTTTGAATATATCATGCCATTCCCTTTTGACATGTAGAATTTCAGTGGCTGATAATCTTATGGGGACTCCTTTATATGTGACTTGCTTTCTTCGAGATGCTTTTAAGATTCTTTATCTTGTATTTTTGACATTTTGATGACACTGTGTCTAGGTGTAGGTCTGCTTGAATTTATTTTATTAGGGGCTCTTTGAGCTTCCTGAGTGTGGAGGCTTGCTTCATTCCTCAGGTTGGGGAAACTTTTAGCTATTATTTCTTCAAATACAGTTTCTGCCCCCTTTTTCCTCTTTTCTCCTTCTAGGACCCCCATAATTTTGAATGCTATTTATTTTGATGTTATCTCATAGGTGTTGAATGCTGTCTTCATTTCTCTGTATTCTTTTTCCTCTTTGCTTGTTTGCTTGAGTGCATTGCTCTGCCCTATCTTCTAGTTACTGTTTCTATTGGAGGTTTCATCCATCCTATTCTTGGGTCCCTCTGTTGAATTCTTTAGGTCAGCTATTTTGTTCTTTATTTCTTCTCTCCCTTTTTAGTTCCATTTTTCTTCTTCTATTATCATCTTGATTTCCGCAAGTATGTTTATCACTGTTGTCCTAAATTCATCCTCAGGTAATTTTCAGATGTATGTTGCATTCAGATTTCCCCTGGGTTTTTTTTTATTGGATCCATCATTTCACATATATTTCTCTATGTCTTTGCTCTGTTTGGCATTCTGTTTGTTATGGTGGATTAGGTTTCCCAGCAGTGATGGCCTTGTGTAGGGTATTGACTTGCACTGAGTAAGCCTGGATCTTGGTTTGGACACTGGGATTTCTTGAGTTTTGTGGCATCATCACAGGTTAGACTTGTTCTTATGAACAAAGTTCATAACAAAGTGAAGCTCTTATGTGGGCCCTCTGTTGCTGCCCAAAAGTTCAGCCTATGGGGTTAGAGTTTGTGTGGGGAATGCAGGGCCTTCCCCCAGTGTCTCAGCTCCCATCCACAATGACCACATTAGTGTTGGCCCACAATTGGCAATCAGGCTGCAGTTTCCCCTACACACACAAGGTGGTGATAGTGGGTAACACCGACTCTCCCTCTGTGAATTTCTCTTCTTCCTTTAAGCTTGAGGGAGGGATTTCCAGCAGGTGGGTCCTGTGGCTCCTGGGCAATATGGTGGGAGTGAGTCAGGGTGGACAATTCCCCTAGGTGCCTTTCAGTTACAGTGGTACCCTGTGTAATTTTATAGGTCTCCCATTCAGACCACCAGGACTCTGGTACTCCTTCCACCCTGTGCCTAGACCTTCTTCCTCAGCTCCATGTCCTGCTCCCTCTGGGCAAGCTCTGCTGCTTTCACAATTCCTGGCAGGGCTGGTTCTTCCCACAGTTCCACCCACTCTGCTGCAGCTGGACTCCTGAGTCTGAGTCTGCAGTGTATCTCTGAAGCCCGACATTTTTGCATACCTTTTGTTGTCATGATTGCTGCTGTGTCTGTACAGTCTCTCTGCTTGCTTTTCCTCATTGTTTGTTTCTAGAAAATAGATGAATTTCTGCTTCTCTGTGGGGAGGATGTCTTGCTCCTACTAGGACGCCATCTTGACTGCAAGTCTGGGTTTTTTTTGTTTTTTGTTTTTTTGTCTAGCACCAGGATTTCAGGAGTAAAACAGTGGGAAGCATTTCTTTTAAAAAGACCTTGTACTTTGATTAAACTTGGAATTATAAGTTTTTATATTTTTATTTGCAGATTTTTTTCTTTACTAAGATATTACCCTTTAACAAAACCCTTTAAATAGTCCCTAAGAATTTTTTTTTTTTTGTAGAAAGTTAGAATGAGATTCTTCTAAATCAGTTCTTGGTTTAATGCAAACTATAGCTGCCTTTAAGCCAAAATTCAACAAAGTTAACTTCTATGTGCTGGGCATTACCATGACATTCACTTACTGACTTAATATGAATGAGGATGATTTTAAGTATAAGATTGTATAACAGTGTTAAATGTCTTGTTGCATAAATGATAAAATGATTTCTTTTAAGATGTTCTTTAATCTATGTCTCCTGTATCCATTAAAATATTTTGAAAGAGGATTTATTGTATTTGAGAGCAAGAGCAAGTATGAAATTAAAATATTGCACTAGTTTAAAGTGGAACAGCATAGAGTGAGAAGAAACACTTCTTTAGAAAGTCATGACAAGTATTGATCCATTGTACCATTATTAAAACCGTAATTTAAAAAAGTTTAGATGCTTTCTCTTTTTGAAGGAAAAAAAGTGATTTTTTTATTATATGAAATAGCATCTTATATATTTTGAAATGCCACTGTTTGAATTTTCACCTTTAGTTGATAGACTCTCAAATATACTGATCTTTGATGTCCAGTATGTTACAGAGATTTCGGAAATTAATATTCATTGTCCTTAGGGAATGCTCAGACTATCATTTTTGGATTATTGTGTAAAGTTCTGAATATTTTGCCTGTTTTATTTTTGCTCTTTGTTGAAAGCAGATTTGCTAAGAAGAAAAAAGAAATCAGGCATATCTTTGTGGCTCAGGTGGCTGAGACAACTGTGGTGTGAACTATGTAAAGCTCAAGGGTTGGGCGTTGGTGCCAAATTGAACTAAGTAAATAAAAGTGTTTTTCTCCTCCTTTCTTTTCCTTTCTCCCTTCCAAAAAAGAAGAAAACAGAACTTTTTTTTCAACAAGAGAAATACTTAATTCCTGGCCTATTAAGGTTTCTATAGTAAGTACTATGGTTCCCTGAGCTAGTTTTTCATTGCATACATTATGTAGGTATACTATTTAATCTGTAGAAAATTTATTTCAAAAATACTATGTTGAAACTAAATTAATAATTGGACGGCTTTTTCTTCATAAAATTTTGTATTTGTTATCTTTACACTTTCTAACATGTATTGGTGCATTGGAAATACCAGTATTCTTCCATTATAAGTCTTTAATGTGACTTTATGATTTTTTAAATAAAAAATTGGACTACACTGAGATAAAACTTTTAAGTAGTGTATATACATGTTATGGTAATAAATAATAAAAAAGTAAACATCCTATTTTGTACAAATCTTGTACAGAATAGAAAAATTTTATAGAACCAATAAAGAAGTAGTACTATTATTTTTCTTTAGAGTATAACTTTAATTGCTATTACTGAAATATTATGTACATACATAATGTACATACATAATTTTTTATGTTGCTTGTAATTCATAGACTTTCAATTTAATATACTCTTGTTTAATTTTTCAGGTTCTAAAATCAAAATTTTATATGGATAAATTATGAATTTAAAAATCAATATAAGAAACATTTTTGCTAAATACGTCGTCCTATTTTTGTACTTCCTAAGAGTTTTGTGGTGTCAAGAGGTCATACACTACCTCACTTAGATATGCTACCCCAAGTATACCTCATATCTCAAAAGGTAAGCGTATTTCCAAACTGAGTCCATACCTCCACAAAAAACTGCCTATAGAACACATATAGGTGTATATGTTAGTAGCAATTTTCACTTTTATGGAGATGACCTGAGGTACTGAGTACATAGGGCATTATATAGGAAGAAGGACAGGTTCCAACTGATATTCTCCCTTGAGCCCATAGTCTTCTCGTCCCATGGACATATTTACAGCTGATGGAGGACCAGAAGGGAGCCCTGTGTTACCAGTTTCCCACACCATTTAGATCCTGTTTCTCCTCTTGTGTTTGTCCTAGAGACGACTGGCTATACTTACAACAGGGACTAAGGTCAGTTGTCAATCGTAACCAACTGTAAAAATTATAAACAATAGCTTAAATTTTTTAAACTTATTTTTAATTTAGTTGTACATCTTGGTTGTCCCTCCACCCCACCCTGTCTTCTCTTCCCTGGCCCTGGGATACAAATCAGAATCTTTGGGATGTATGTGGACTATGACCAGTGGATTTCTCCATTAGGCCACCAAGGCAGGCCATAAATAAGAATTATTACATTGCCTGGATTACAGGAAATAGTTTTTCTTTTCCATACCTCCTATAATAATATGTAAGTGTTTTATAAGGTAAAATTTAAAAAATTTGTATGTCTTCTGTACTGATTGTTGAGTCAGTAGCTTTTATTTTAGTTCTGACTTTTTGAAATTGAAGACTTAGCTTCACAATTCACTCTTAAATGATTGGGTGATAAAATTGCTTCACAAAATGTTTTCCAAGGTAGAGTGAAAACTGAATGATAAGATATGATATCTGAAGAAAATGTTTCATATTAGTTGTTAGTCTCTTAAGTGTAAATTTCCTGATAGACCTTAACATTTTATACTTAAATGATTCCCCATATTTGTTATAGCTATTTTCGACTCTTCAGAGTGTTTTCTTTGATGAACTGTAACTTGTATATAATTACTGAAGATTTCCCTTCCCATATTTCATTAAATGTATAAAATTTATATCAGTATACATACTGAAATCCTCTGGTGGTCTTTGAGAACTGACATTGCTTGACAATTTGCATTCTTTACATTAACATTTGATATGTTCTCTCATGGTATGAGCTACATCTGAAAGCCTTTTCATATTCATTGACATTTATAAGGTTTTTCTTCAGTATGCAATCTATGTAAAGTCAGAATTAGTCCTGGAATCCACATTCCTTACATGCAGAGGGCTTCTCACTACTCTAAATTCTCCAGGAGAGGTTAAGTTGTGGTCCCCTGATAACAGTTACCCTGGTTTCTTCTCCAGTAGTGTTCTGAAGTGTACAGTGAGGCAAGAATCTCCTTGAAAGGTCATTCCACCTTTATCATGTTCTATATATATCATCTGGCTGGAAGCAGTCATTTCATTTAAAATTTTTATTTCTTGATGCACGTTGAAGTTCTGAATTACTTGTGATGATTTTACCACATTCATTACATTTGTAAGGGTCTCACCGTATGAATTCTTTATGGTAACTGTGACATGTTAGTGAAAGCTTTCTTGTATTCATATATTTATATGGATTTTCTTTAGCATGGGTGCGCTGATTTACAATAAAGTATGAGTTATGCTTGAAATATTTCCCACAATTGATACTTTACATGGTTATAATTCACTGTGAATTTTATGTTCCTTGAGCTTTGTCATCTGAACGACTGCTTTCTTATATCCAGTTATTTGTTTGGTTTCTTCCCAGTATAAATTTTCTGATGAACAAACATATGTGATTTTACTCTAAATCATTCTTCATGGTCATTCCACTGGTAAGATTTCTCTTCTGCATGAATTTGCTGATGTATAATGAGATGAGAATGCAAAGTCTTTCTACATTCATGGTTTGTCTTCAGTATGAATTATCTAATGTAAAGTAAAATGGTGTATTAATAAAGGAGTTCCTATGCACATTAAATTTATATGGTTTCTCCCTTGTATGAAATGTTTGATGTTCTAAGTTTACTATACAAGTAAATGATTTGCATATTCATTACATTTATAAAGTGTCTCTCCAGTATGCACTCTCACATGCAGAGTAAGGCTTGAGTTATTAATGAAGGCTTTCCCACATTCATTACATTTATAGAACTTCAGTATGAAGTCAGTATGTTGTCCAGTATGAATTCTCTGATGTTGGATGTTTTCCCATATTCATTGCATTTTTTGTGGCATTTCTTGGAATAAGTCCTTATATGCATAGAGAGGCATGGGTTATTACTAAGAGGTATCCCATAATTGCTATATTTGTAGGGATTTTATACATGTGAATATCTTTGTTTTGTATGTCTTGATGTCTGACTGAATGAATGAATTTTTTACAGTATGAATTCTCAGATGTTGGATAATGTGTACATATTGACTGAAAGCTTTTCCACAGACAGTGCACTCATAAAGTTTCTCTTCTGTTTGTGTTTGATAATGCACAAGTAAAGTTGAGGAAATTGTGAAGACTTTCCCACATTGATCACTTTCATATATTTTCTTTTTAGTATGAATTCTGTTAATGAATGCGATGATCTAAAACTAAAAGTTTTTCCACCTATATAATATTTATAAGCTTATTATTTACTATCAATTTTCTTATCTTTTCTGTGTCATGAGGTCTGTCTCAAATCTTTATTATCTTTTATAGTCTTGCACATCTTCTTGCTTAAGTAGGTTTCTGATTGAATCATCACCTCTTGTTTTCTTTGGAATTTTGTCCATATAGATCTCTTTTGAATGATTATCTTCTCTAAGAATTCTTCATTATTTAAAATAGACTTCAATTATAAGTCACTTTCTACAGTGAAATTTTTCTCATGGGTAATTATTCTTTTATTCAAGTTATCCCAACTGTTTTATCTCAGTAATCTATTATCTCTTTTCCAGGATTTTCTAAAACTGGGGCCATGAAAGTAATTTTTTATAAGTCTTTCCATTCTGACCCTCTGGTATGTGTCTTCAGAAATAACTGTTATAGGAGTAGGTGGTTTGGTTGAAGGTTTGATTTTCCAGACTAAAAGAGACAGAAAAAGCAAAAGATTATCTTCAATGCATACACATTGCATTTCTTAACTAATAATGAAACTATTCATTTACAACAAATTTAAATGACCATTTATCCACTGGTTACTCATCCAAGAATTATAGTAAGATTTATTTACTTTCTGTTTTCCCTACCAAAGATGGTATTTTGAGAACAGACATTATGAATTTTAAACTGTTTTTAGTCCACATTGCTTACTTAGCAGAGTGCTTTTATAATGAATGAATAATAATTATGTGAATTCTTCCTCCCAACACATTCCACATAGAGAAATACCTATTCTTAAAAGAGAGTGGTATTAAAGACTAACAAAACAACAGAGTTTTCATAGAAGACTGGATTTGCAGCAAAAAGGATTTTTTAAAAAACTCATTTAATGTATTCTGATATCAGAAACTAAGCAAATGCAAATCTGAGGGGCTTCCAATTCTCTTATGTTTTATACAGATGAAGATCAGCCAAATTCAAGTGTGTGATATAAAAACTACCAAACATAAGAAAACACCTTTTTACTCTGAGTAAAAACAGGCAGAAAATCCAAATAGCAAGAAATATATCCTTCAAAACTGCAGATATAAAGCTCATCTGATACAGAACTTAAAATAGCTATTTGAAAATATTTGAAGACTAGAAAACAGAGTGAACTATATTATTAGCAAGATATAATAAATGTATTAGCAAAATATAATATCATGTAAAAGAACTTATAAGTAAAAATTAAAAAATAATTATACAGATTTTTTTTAGAAATAATATAATTGAGAGATGATTAGATACCACAGACAAGCCATGTACCCAGTTATATTAAGTACCACATAAGGAAATTGTGTATTTACTGTAAAATTTGTTTAGATTTACTTTCTTTTAGATTTTTAGTGGAAATTGTCTCATATTTTATTTAGGAACTAGCTATAATATATGCAATTTTTTAATAAAAATAAAAAGGCAGGGGGTTTAAATACAGAGCTTCTTAACATGAGGAAGATAGAATATTCAAATCAATAGATTAAAAAATGGCTTACATTAGAAGGTATAGGTTAGAAACATTTAAAAGTATTTATATTTAGATGACTTCTTCTAGCAATATTTGGAAGTCCCAGGCCAAATAAAATACAGAAAAAAAGTCACTCAGAATTTGTGACACACACAGAGAAAGATGAATAAAAAAAAGTATGAGGCTGATATCATTTTGAAGGAAAGCTAATCATATGGTAAGCAAACCACTGGAAGGTAAAGTCACTGAAGAGGGTATTGGGGAAAACTTGTCAGCCCAATGAGCTACATATGAGTAAAAAAAGATGAGAAGGTTAAAAAAAAAGGTAAATATGGATTTTAAAAAAAAGGAAAAGAAACTCTACCATTTCCTTCATCTCCAAACAGAAGAAATGAGATGTATTCATTCATTCACCACGTATTTACTGAGTGCCTACTACATGCCAGACAGTACATAAGAGCCAGGGATGGAGCAACAAGGAGACCTCTGAGTGAGACCTGCAGGGAGAAAGGTGGGCAACAATAACATCTGTGGGAAAAGAGTGTTGCAGGGAGAGAAGATAAATGAAAAGTTCTGGAGATAGGTGCCTGTCTGGCACTTAATAAGAGAGGAGTGAAGGTAGAAATGTTTTGAAGAAAAGTGAATGTCCCAAGAAAACAGTCTGAGGGAATGGCTTGTGAGAAGGTAGGAGGTGAATATAGTGAAGATGAAGATAGCAGAAGAGTAAGAAGTAAGCTGAAAGTAACTGTTAATGACACGTGTCAGTAAAGAAATGGTTAAAAGACTGGGAGATAGGGATATTTACTAGCCCAAACCTTCCAGATGGGTATTTGATGAGTCAAAGCTGCCAGAACCTCACCTTTCACTGTGTGGTGTTAAGTTTGCAGGTTAGTAAGGAACTGACCATTGGCTTAGGCTGTAGACATTTCAAGGCAAGTATAAGAAAATGCAGAGATTGAAACATTGAAATAAAAGGTACACATGAAGAACAGAAGCAAATTTGAGTGGATTATAGTAGAGGAAAATGAGGACCCTGTGGTTTTGGGAACCATTTGTAACAAAGAAGTGAGGTAACTTAAAAAATAAAAGAAGAAAATACTTAGAATAAGGAAATGGGTGCATCCTGGTGGAGCAGTGGTTAAGTCAATCGCCTCAAAGGAGAGTAGGTCATAGTCCCGGGCCCAGGAGTAAACCACCATAAAAATGTATCTTCCTCCTCTTTCCTGCCTGCATCTTTCCTTAAAAAAAAAAAAAAAAGAAAATGAGTTGGAACAGTAAAATGCTTCAAGATGGTATATATAATCTAAATGTTTAACTTCTGGAGTATTATTATAGTCCATAAAACAATGAAAATTTAATATATTTTAAATGACAGAAAAATATTTAATTATGTAGGAAAATTCAACTTCAGCCCCTAATAACCAAATTTTTGTAGCCCACAAAGTGTATGACTAATGAGATTTGTTTTGTCCCCCCTGTCTCCTGTTATGGGTTAATATTTGTTTCCCCTTGCTTAGTTTTGATGAGTCTCAAAAATAGCTTGTAGGTCAGATGACCTAGAATGCTGGCACATGGGTGTCTCCAATCTGGAGAAACCAAGGACTGACTGATGATCCCTCACATATTGCACTTCAGCATTCCCTTTAATATGGGTCTTGATTCATGTTGGAGGTGACCAGATGGCCACCTGCTGGAAGGACGCTCCTTCTTATGCAGTTCTCAAGCTCAGACTCATCCTTAAAACCTCTACTTGCTTTTACTCAAAGAGACTGAGGAACTGAGACTTAGGTTTCCCCGTCTCCATTTTTTGCAGAAAATAAATGGATGCTTTCCCTCCTCCCAAATCTTGTGTTCAATTTTCGTTTGACATCAAAGCACAAGAACCGAGGCTTGATAATAAGACTAGTATATAAAGAGAAAAAAAATCCAGCCAAATATGAAATATGGTTTGTGCTTTTTTTTATTAAATAGAAATTATGTCTATACCTATGTATATATGTCTATGTCGATGTCTATATGTATCATCAGCAATGTTATTTGTGCAGAGAAAAAATATGAAAATATCTGTATTATGCTATTAAAGCATTATAGCTGACCTATAAAATTATAAGTGATTTAAAATTTTATTATGTTATTTCACAATATATACAAACAGTGAATCATTATGTTGTATACCTAAGCTGAATATAATGTTATATATCAACTATACCACAATTAAAAAACTTGTTTGCATTTGTGTAATTAGATAAAAGTAATTAAAAAGAATGGGTAGTACAATACAGTGACGCAAGGGGCAAAAAGTTGAAGGAGAAAAGATCGTCTGCTTTTGGTTGAAAAGTAATGATCATTAAGACGGAGTAGTTTTATAATAGTTGCAAGGAAAAATTAAATACAGAAAATCAAATTAAAAATTAAATCAAGAAAATGAATAGGAGCTCAACGACCAGAATTGTGGATACAAATGATAAGCTTACAAAGTCTGACACTAAAAGAAAAATTAATAAATAGCTGGAAAAGTCAGATCAATTAGAAAAAGTTTAACACACACACACACACACACACACACACACACACACACTCCTGAATTTATAAGGGCAAGTACCCCCAAAATAGAATCAGACCAAGGATTTTGATGAGAATCAAAGACCCAGGAAATACAGTTGAGGATGAAATAAGAAGCAGACAAGTAAAGGATGTCAAACATGAAAAAGAACTCTTTGCTTTGAAACAGTTTTGACAAGTTAACTAAAATACAAATTTCAAAAGGTAAGTTAGAAATCCCAACTACAGGTATTATTTGCAATGTAAATGCCTAGTTCTCATTTAAGTATGTCTCAGTACTGTTCAGGGTTCTTTTCTTTCTTTCAACTGAGAAACTTGTCTGGGTTGGAAACTGCAAGTTCTGTTCAGGAAAAGGAAATGGGCTTTCACTCTCTTGGTGACAAAAGACCATTCCAGAATTCAATGATGTCATCAAACTTTTGAAAGGCATGACCAAATTGAGGAAGTTCCATATGACTACGCAAGTACCTGGGAGGGCTACAATCTGTGTTCCCATCACTGGTGAGATAGGCTGTGTCAGAGAATGAGTTTGGGTTGACAACCTTCCAAGCCCCCCAGAAGGCAGAATGGAAATATCTTAAAGAGATTTTAGAAGAGATAGTTCAGTCACTGTCCTCAAGTGCAGTTTCAAGATAGACCACTGAAAATGTAAAATTTCATTCTATAAGAGTAAAGGTTTTACTTGGAAATGGACAGACCCATTACTCCATAAACTGTTCATAAGAAATCTTAAGTCCCTGAGCCTAAGCTCCATTTGGTTCAATAGAAAGATAGAGAATCACAGAAGAGAAAGTGTTCTGATCCGGAGAGACCAGGGTCCTGTAGTTCTCCAGCATCATGACCTTGTGGGTATTCCTTTGTGTTAGGTCCATTAACTTTCATTCTTTCCAGGTGAAGTCTAGTACTTGAGTACTATTGATTCCTACTGCACGTCGAATACATTGTGATAATACAAAATTATCTATTCTATAGCCTACTGGGGAGAAAAAATATATAGTATTGAAAGGGAGTTTCTTGTAAACAGAAAATCCTTACTTTGGGAGTTTGTAGGTCAGACAGTCAGACTCCTAAGAGGATATTTGTATCTACTCAGCAAGTAGTCATCTAATCTGCCTGAAGCACTGCAAAATGAATTCTGTCAAAAGACAGCTTAATCCATTTTTTGAGAAGTTTTTCGTTGTTAGTGAAAATTTTTACAATTTGAATAAAAATCTGCCTTCAGGTAACATTTAACCATTGGATTATTATTTGAAGTCAAAAAGCATACATTTCTTTCTTTACTGGAGAGCTTAGAGGTTTAAAGCATTAAGTATATAATATACACAAGAATTTCCATAAAAGTCACTATAAATTGGAAAACAGTGTTCCTCTACCCAGTTTAAGAAATAAAACATTATCAGTATTTCTGAAGTATCTTTCCAAAGCTTATCCTTGCAGGAGTGTTAATCTATCCTGTTTTGTAAATATTTCCCTGGTTTTATTTATAGTTGAAGCAAATGTATATGTATTGTAAAACATTACACCAGACAGTTTTGAATATTACGTAAGATGTGTAAATTCTTGTTTGCTGTTAGGCTGGCCCAGGGACAAAAGCAGCAGCGGCCATGCCCGGGAAAAGCCAAGCCCGGGAAAAAGGTGGATGACGTCAGAATAAGGGATGCGACCCCCACACCTGGATTCACAGGGCCAATCCCAATCGCCATATGGGAAGCCCGCGAAATTCCTCCGCTTAAAGAGCCTGTTCCCCTTTGTTCTGGGCATGACTTCCCAGCCCGCGACTTCCCGGCCCTCTGCGGACTTGGGAGTTTCGCCCGGGAGCGCAAACCCCAGTAAAGCCCTGGCTATTCGACATTTTTTGTCTGATTGAGCTTGTCTCCTCGCGGAGCCCAGAAAAACCTTAGATTTGCTTTGCTAAATATAATATCTAGTGCTTTGGTAATATAATATTTAGCTTCATCCCTGTTGATGCTTAAAACTATCAATTTTCACTCCTCAGTTGTACTACAAGTTATTGACACACAATATTGTAAGGTTTTTCTGGGCTCCACGAGGAGAAAATTTCAATCAGACAGAAAGCAGAATAGTCAGGGCTTTACCTTACAAATATATTCTACAACTGATGGCATTTGATTTGTTTCCAGGTTGCTGATATTATGGACAATGCTGCTATGACTATTTTTGTTTATTCTTTAGTGAAATTTCCAAGAGTTGTACTCAAGCCTCCTACTGGATTCCTTGTGTTGTTTTGATTATGTTGTTGATGATGATTTGTGGGAGTGGTCTTAGAATCAAGTTGTGGGTGGAACTGTAGGGATTATGAGGACAATGTTAGTGAAATTCTGGGGTTACCTTGAAGAGACCATCAGTAAAAGAATGATGGCCTTTGAGGAAGCTACTAGTGAGACTCAAAGGAATGTGTCGAAAATGTTTTTGGAAGCTGACAGAAAGGGGATTCTTGCTATGCAATGGCAGAAAATTTAGCCACACTACTGTTTGTGGTAATGTGGCCAGTAGAATATGTACCTACTGAATGTGGTGATCTAGCTAAAGAGATTTCCAGGTAGAATATTGAAATGTCTGCTAATTTCTTCTTTCTGATTATACTAAAATGTTAAAGAGATAAACTAAAGGAAGGGATACTAAACATGTAGAATCCAGGAATCAAAGTTTTTCAAAATTCCCAGACAGCAAATAATGTAAAATTGAGGAGTGGATTCTGGGTAAAGATCAAATACAAGACACTATTAGAAGATAAAGCTGAAAGATAAAGTCTAGCGTATGAATGTAAAATATTTGGCTAAGACCTTAGAAAGATCTAAAGATAGAAACTGAGAGAACCCTTCAGTGTAAAACAGGATTTCTGAAGTTTTAAGGATGTTGTACCTTCAGCAGTTATAATAGAAGTTGTAGTAGAGAAGTTGAAAGATTCGTGATATGGATATTATCTATTGGAATGAATCCCAATCAACGCAGAGGAAACCCACAAAGTTTTAAAGATGATAATATTTGTAGAAACACCAGAAAAGTATTGGGTTAAAAGGGACAGACAGATATTCCCATGGTCAATATATGGGAATGGCTTTCTTTCCCCCTCTATGGTTCATCACTGAATGACTTGCTCTTCAGGGGCAGTTGGTTTTTTACAGAGTTCTTTTAGGCACTAGGTTCTGTGTCCTGTCCTCTGTTCTCCGTGGTCTGATAAAACTCAGGTTGCAGGGCATGAGATCCTGGAATAGATGTTCCTTAGGGATACTCTATCAGGTTCATCTTTCTTTTGGGATTCATATATGTATATATTTCATGTAGTATTTTTAGCTAATTGCATTCAGAGGAAATTATGTCTGTCATTTTACCTCCCAAAAGAAATCTTAACATAAAATACCCTCCCAAGTTTTCTTTTTACATAAAATTTAGTTCAGGTCTACTAGCAGATTCTTGGATTTCTAGTCTTTAGGACAAGTGCAGTATATTTTCCTTACAAAAAGGGAATTGATTCCAGGTGTCTATTTCCTTTCTCCAGTAGCTCCATTAAAATGACAATAAAAATGTAAAAGGAAAACAACAAACAAGGATTAAAAGAAGAGAAAAAATGGAAAAGTATCTAATCTGGGGGTGAAATGAGTAAAAGAGAAATGAAAAATAAATCAGCAAATGACTTCAGATAAATAAAACATTGCATAAGAAAGGAAATATACACACAGTAGGGTACTTTTCAGAAATTAACAACATTTACACAGATACAAATGCTAACTAATATTTTATTTTCCAATTGTAATATAAATATGTTGAAAAGATGAGAAAAGAAAGCTAAAGCACTAGAAGAGGGTTAAAACTGATATATTAATAAAGAATGAAGTAAGTATATTAGAAATACACTGCTTAAAAATATAGCCGAAAGAGTTGAAAGTTGCTTCTGGAACAAGGAAATAATTCTGGTTCTTGACTTACAAGCATTTTAGTAGTATTCAATTTCTCAGTTATGTGTATATGTTACAAATAAAAATTGATTTCAAAAGACATGGTTCATTCACTAATTTCACATATATTTATTGAGTTCTGTTATTTGCCAGACATTGTGCTAAATACTGGGGATCATTGTGCTCAAGTATTAAGGGACTTACAGTTTAGTAATAATATAGGAAGAAGAAAACTCTGACCAAGGGAAAATGGCAAGGAATGGTCCATGGGTAAATGTGACACAAGAGGACAGAGTATTTAAAATTTGATGTCTGATGTTGAGAGACTGAGTAAAAGAAAAAAATGAAAGACTTCCACTGACCTTCATGGCAAAGGGATTATTGTTGACTTGGTTGGGTGGTTTCAGGGAGAGGCACATCTGGAAAAGAAACTGCAGATGGCAGAGGAATGAATGGGTGCAAGAAGGGGAGCCATCTTTTCCAAGAATGTTAGCTGGGAAAGAAAGGAGGAAGATAAAAGAATAGCTGACAAGATGAAGGTGTTTTTGTTTTAAGATGGAAGAGATTTGAGTATGCTTAAACTTTATTAAGAGTCTAGTGAAGGCTAAGAGTAGAAGTAGGAAAATCAGTCAAGAGGCTATTTCATTAGGCCAGACCGGAAATGATGACACCTTGGACTGGGAGGGCCACATTGACCTCTGCCTTCAAAAGAGATTACAAAAAAGTGACTTGGATTAACGCCAGATAGAGGAGAGGAGAAACTTACCTGTTGGGGCAGGTCTAGGGATATGAGACTCAATAGGCAACACATGCACCTCCCCCACCCTGCCCTTTGTGAGGTGGTGGTGCCTTCCATTCAATGAGGCCCAACTAGCGCCACAGTCCCAGCTCACTTTTTAAAGGTTGGTCACTGGGACCAGACTTTGATTTTTTTCTTCAAGGAGTTGATTGATTTTTATCAATTCTTAGACCTCTTGTGTTAGATGACCTTTGCGACACAAAAGTATGAAAAAATGGGCAGGTGACCGAGACCCCTAGGTAGACAACATTCCACTGGGCTGACTGTCGGGCCTCATTCAGTTCTGGGGCCTGTTGATATGTGGGTGGCCCTACCTTTGCTCCTGTTTCCTTCAGATCTTAGAGTGATAATACAGCCCCACCCTCATCCTGTGTCTTGGCAACAGGATTGCCTTCTCTGGCTGCTCTGTCAAAGATTATTCTTGCACTGCTCCAGTTTTGTTGTCAGAACTCACAGCAGTGTTTTCCACCTGGTTGATGAAGGTGAGGACATTTGGGTACTTTGAAGCTGCTCCACTTAAGCATGACGTTTCTCTCTCTAGTCTAATCCTGTATATAGGTTCTACTAGCTTTATGGTAGCTTGTGTCTGACACTTGTGTTCACTTCTCAGTGTCAAAGGAATCTTGTTGGTGTTCCCTTTTGCTCTATCCCTTCTGTTATGACCCACTCATATCATAGCAACAGTCATTGCGTTGATGACTCCCAGATTCCTAACTGCAGTTCAAACTAATGAGCTCTAGATAGATAATAAAATAATTAACATGTATAAGATTAATTGTGGACCAGAGACCTAAGAATTATGCCTATATTAATTCATTTAATTCATACAACCTATGAAGTATGTATATATTATTCCATTTTTCAGATGGGGTGATATAGAGAGCTTGCTTAACCTGCCTCAAAGCGCTCTAAACTAAAATTGAACATATTCCTCATTGTCTTCCATCTGTGCTTCCCCAGTCGTGCTTCATTCCAGTCAATATATTGTTTGTGGGAGGCAGAGGAAATTGTTTTTATCTGGATGCAACTACTAGATGATTGTGAATTCTGGGATGGTTACCCTACAAACAACATTACTTTTGGGTTCTGGAGTTACAGAAAAGATTTTCACATTTATTACATTTGCAAATTTTTTTTGTAAATAAAGTATTATCTTATTGTCAGGTTACAACTGGGGCCACAGCCAGACTAAAAGAAAAGATAGACTGAAGCAGCACACAAGCAGCGTTTACTGGGGGAGCGGGCCCCGGGTGAGATTCACGGGTCTCAAGATGGAGGCCAGTGAAGTCGCACCCTCCCGGAAAGGGGTACATTTTTAAAAAGTCAGGAGGGGGAGGAGACAAGCAACAATTTCTTGTCTTGTGGTAGCAACGGTTCCTTGTAGCAACAGTCCCTTGTTTTGTGGTAGCAACGGTTCCTTGTCTTGTTGTAAGTCTTCCCTTTTGGGGGTCTCCAGCCCCCCTAGTGACCTGAGCTGACCTTACAGTTATATAGACATGTATTATCTATAGGGTTTCTGTATTAGTTGGGGTCCCCCAGAGAAACTGAACCAATATAATGTGAAATGATTTCAATGGGTGGGGGTGGGGAGGGAGAAGGAGGGGGAGATTAATTCATTATAAGGAATTGGCAGGCACCATTATGGCAGTTCAGAAGTCCCAATGTTTCAGTCCAAGACTGAGGTCAAGAAAAACCATGTCCTAGCTCAGTCGGGAAAGAGGAGTTCTCTCTTAATGAACCTTTTTGTTCTATTCAGATATTCAGTGGGTTGAATGAGGCCTATTTCCATTGGGAAGAGCAATTTGCTTTAGTCATTCTATAAATTCAAGTGTTAATCTTATTCAAAGGCATTCTCACATATACCCAGAATAATGTTAGACTGAAAATCTGGATACTTCATGGCCCAGTAAATTGACATATAAAATTAATTATCACAGTTTCTCTCTAGTACAACTCTATGTAAAACAAATGTTGGTATTAGTCTTTAATATTAATGAAAACTATCTTAGGCAACTTTTGAGATGATTAAGTAGAATCCTTTATTTAATATTTATTGAGATAACTTTGATTTACAAAATAATACAAGCTTATAAATGCATATTCACCATTCCTCAAATATATGACAATACACCATACCTACCACCAAATTACTGAAAGCCCTTCACCACTGTCCATTGGACCCCAACCATTACTTGCTTCTGTTCCCCCACCCCCTTCCCCACTGGTAAACTCAGTTCTATTGTCAATGTAAAAGGGTTGGTTTTGTTTTGTCTATTCATTTGTTTTATTTCATTATATTCCACATATAAGAGAGACCATCTGGTACTTGTCTTTCTCTTTCTGACTTATTTCACTTGGCATAATTCCCTCCAATTCCATTCACATTGTCATAAATGACAGGATTTCATCTTTTGAAGGACTGTGTAGTATCCCATTGTGTATATATACCACATTTTCTTTATCCATTCATTGGATGATGGGCACTTTGGTAGTTTACAATTCTGGTTATTGCAAATAATGCTACAATAAATTTGGGGGTACATATATCTCTTGAGCAGAATCATTTTTGATTTTCATTCTACATGTGGATTCCTTCAAGCTCTACAGTGAAATAAAGATAATCTTCAATTGAAGCCTCTCTTCCAGTTTGAGGTGTCTTGCAAAAAACTGAACTCTGTATCAGATGACATCCCTTGTTGTCTTGCTATCATTTTTTTGTTTTCGTTCTATTTTTTAAAATTGTTATTGCTTCATTAGTTTATAATGCTACATGAATTTTATTAGCATAGTATCATACCACAGACTGTATATTTCACACTATTCCCACCACTATAGTTCTAGTGCTAGTCACCAATATCGTTTTGATACTTTCAACCCCAGATTCCCTCCCCACTTCCTATAATCCCTCTCTGGTAACCACTGTCTTGCACAAGAGTTCTGAGAGTTTCATTGTGTTTTGTTAGTTATTTCACTTTGTATCTTTATACTCACATACGAGCAAAACCACCTGGCATTTTTATTTTTCTTTCTGGCTTATTTTGCTTAGCATAATCACTTCAACTTCCATTCAGGCTTTTTCTAAAAGCATTGTTTCTTATTTGTTAATAGCTGAGCATAAGTACATTGAGTATAAATACCACTTTTGCTTTAAAAAATTGTCATCTGTCAATGGGCGTTTAGGTTGATTCTATTTCTTGACCTTTGGAAATTGTGCTGCTTGGACACAGGGGTACACATATCTTATCTGTTTAGTAATTTTGTATTATTTGGGCATATAACTAGAAATGGAATTTCTAGATAAGATGGTAGTTCCTTTTTTATTTTTTGAGGCATTTCACACTCTTCCATAGAGGTTGCACTAATTTACATTCCTACTAACAGTAAGAGAGTTCCTTTTTCTCCCACCCTTGCCAACACCTGCTTCTAGTCTTTTTGACATAAGCCATTCTTGCAGATATGAATCGATATAAAATGTGTTTTCATTTACATTTCCTTGATGATAAGTGATGTAGAAGATTTTTTTCATGTGTCTATAGGACATGTGTGTATTTTCTCTGAAGAAGCATCTATTCATATTTTTTGCCTACTTTTAGAAGAGTTGTTTGCTTTTATGTTGTTGAGGTATATGAGCTCTTTATATATTTTGGAGATTAATCCCTTGTCAGGTGCATGATATGCAAATAACTTGTCCCCACCAGTAGGCTGCCATTTCTTTTTAGTGGTGATTTCTTTCACTGTATAGGAACTTTTAGTTTGATATAGCCCCATTTGCCTAATTTTGTTTTTGTTTCATTTACACTTGGTGTCATTTCCACACTCTTCCATAGAGTCCTGAAAGTCCTCCTTAAAGTTGATGCTGTGAAGTGAACTGCCTATATTTGCCTCTATGTATTTTATGGTTTCAGATCTTATATCCAAATCTTTAATTCATTTAAATTAGTTTTTAAAAAATTGAGCTAACTTTGATTTACAAGATAATGTAAGTTTAGATGTACAAGTTCACTATTCATCAAATATATAACAAACCACACCAACTACTAAATTTCTGTCCTCCACAATCATCCATTGAGCCCCCACTACCCTTTGATCCCACTCTATACCCTTTTCCCCTCTGGTAACCTCAGTTCTATTGTCAAGGTCCAAGGAATAGTCTTTGTTTAATTGCTTTGTTTATTTATATTCCACACGTAACTGAGAACATCTGGAATTTTTGTTTCTTTTTCTGACTAATTTCACTTAGCATAATCCTATCTAGTTCTCCATCGATGCTGCAGCAAATGTCAGGATCTTATTTTTTAAGGTTGTGTAGAATTTCATGGTATACATATACATATATATATATCACATCTTTATTCATTCATCTGTTGATGGACACTTAGGTTGTTTCATTTTTTGGCTATTGTAAATAATGCTATAATAAACATGGGGGTGCATATCTATCTTTAACTAGTTTTTTTTTTTTGGGGGGGGGCTGTTAATACCAGAAGTGGGTTGACAGGATCATACAGAATTTCCATTCTCAATTTCTGAGGAATTTCCATACTGCTTTCCACAATATTTGTAATAATTTACACTCCCACTAACCATATAAAAGGGCTCCCTTTTCTCCTTACCCTTCCTAACAGTTGTCGCTTTCAGTCTTTTGGATAATATCCTTTCTCACAAGTGTGAGGTGATATCTTTCATTGTTTTGATTTGCATTTCCCTCATAACAAGGGAGGAAGAACATCTTTTCAAGAACCCGTTAGGCATCTATATATGTTCTTTCAAAAATGTCTGTTCAGGTCTTCAGCTCAGTTTTTGATGGGATTGTTTGTTTTTCACCTGCTGAATTTTATGAATTCTTTATATATTTTGGATAGTAATCCCTTGTCAGATAAAAGATGTACAAGTATCTTTTCCCAGTCAATATGATATCTTTTCATTTTGGTGATAGTTTGTGCAGAAGCATTTTCGTTTGATGCAGTCCCATTCCTTTTGGGACCCCTATGAAGTAAATATCCCTCTTTGATGTCATCCCATATGTCTCATGTGCTGTTTTCTTTTCCTTTATTTTCTTTTTTCTTTTAATTGGTCTGCTTGGGTACATTTCAATGGCCTGTCTTCTAGCTCATTGGTAAGCTGCTCTATTATGTTTTTAAGCTCAACTATTGTGTTCTTTAGCTCTATGAATAGTTTGAAACTCCCTTATATTTTCTTTTTGTTATGCCTCTCTTTTTGTTACTTCATTGTTCTTCTGATTTCACTGAGTATCATTCAAACTGTTGTTTTAAAGTCTTCAGGTAGTTCACTTAATTCTGTTGCATTCTAATTTTCCCATGGGGTTTTGCTTCGGTCCATGATTTTGTATTTCTCTTTCTCTTCATTCAGAGAATTTGGTACTCTACTTTATGGGTTAAGCAATCCTGATGCAGTGGCCTTATATTAGGGCATCAGGTTGCAGAGTACTGGTCTTGGGTTTTGCCCTACAATACTGGACTTGGTTCTTGCGTGATCTCTGCATCAGTCAGGATTGTTGGAGCTCTAGAGCCACCACTGTACTGGGTCCAGCCTATAGAGTTAGAGCTGTAGTAGGGAATGCAGATGTTTCCCCTAGAGTCTCAGGCATGAATAGAAAGACATGGGGAAGACCCAAAAGAAGTAGGTCCTAGTCATAAGCAGGTCATAATCCCAACAAAGGGCACTAGTGAGAGGGAGTTGGGTATCTTTTGGGGTGCCTGGGAGCCTGTTTTACCAAAGCACACTTCCTCTGTGAAAGTCTCTCAGTTCTCTAGCTTGGCCACAGAGGCCTGGGGATGGGAACACTAACAAGTCACATGCAGACATGCAAAGCTGGTAAGCACTAGCCCTAGGAGGGTATGAGAATGTTGTTGGAGATTCTCTGATGATCTGGAGCTAGCTGGGGAATGGAATGCTCTTTGCAGAAAGTCACTCAGTTATCTGTACTTTGTTTTCAGACTCAGTTAGGCAATCACCCACCCCAGAAGGGCAATCATTGCTCTGGCAGCCCAGAGAACCTGTAAGTATAACTTCTGGCATAAAGTCTATGGCACCACAAGTGTACTAATGATGGAGGGCATTTCACCCTTGGAGCCTTCCTGAAATAGAGTGACCTCCACTGCCCACACCATACAGAGAAGGGATTGCAGGAAATTATACCCAGCAGCACCTCCATTCCCAGGAAAGAGACTATCCCTTTTTCTTCTTCCCCACACTGTTTTTGGCTCAACAAACGAAGGTCCTGCAGTCAGATCTGTGTACTATATTTTCTCTCTTCTCTCAATGCTCTCTATCCTGTGTTCTTTGTTTTCTAGAGGCCTATTCTCTGAAGAAAAGCCTCTCTATTTTTCCATGCCAGGATGTATATTCTTGGAGATCAGACCCTAGTTGCGGGGGCATCCGCTAAGGGGACAAGTCCTGTAGTCCTAGGCAGAGTGTCCATATCATTGGTCCCTCCCCATGGACCCCTGTGTCTTGGAACTGGGCAGTGGGCATGCCAAGAGTAACCAGCTTCACACTTAGTAGCATGTATCAGGCATTCTACTCTAAAAAAGGCCTTCTGTTTTCCCTTGTTTATTTACTACTTATTATCAATGTATATTCCAATATGGACTATTTTTCAGCAGTTTATAACTCATTACTATCTTAATTGTTTTGGTATTCAAATTTACCAGATTTAGTCAGTGAGGGACACTTCAAGCAGTCACGTATCTTTGTGACTTACTGTCATCCTTTTTGAGTACTACCTTATTTTTTGGAATAAGATGTTCCAGGTTCTGGTAACTCCTTTGTCTCAAACCTGGAATTAGTCATTTCTCTGAGGAATCCTGGTTCCTTTAAGTGGATAATAGTATCATAAATCAAGATCAGGACTCACTTTAATTTGGTTTTCATTGCTTCTAGTTCCTGTTAGTGGACAGAGCTAGGAAATACATCTTATGTATATACATTTGTAAATAAAAATACATGTGTTCACTTTTTCCAAATTAAGAATGTGTCAAAGGGATGTATGCGGTTGCAGAGGTCATCTATATTTTGTGAGATTTGTTCAACAGCTAAATTGTTTGAATATAACAGAATTCTCAAGCAGTTAATTATTTTGGTTAGCCCAGTTGTGATTAGTATGGGTAGATAAAAGACTACACTGAAACAATAGCTGCAACAGAATTGTACAGAAAAGTTAACAGAAAGTTCACGAATGCTATAGCTGGAAAGTTCTGCTTATAAGGTTGGTGGCCCTTGGCTGGCATCTGGGATCTTTATCTTTGGGATGATCCCCACTATTTCCAGAATTGGTAAGAGAGACTCATAGTAGCTAAACTGGACAATGTGGTTTATTATATTGAGCACCTGATTTGCTTCTGGAAATCTGGAGTTTGAGCAAATGCCAGGTAGAGGGTGCCTATGTGACTAGCACCTAATGAAAACCTTGGGTACTGGGTCTCTAGTGAGTTTCCTTGGTAAATAATGTTTCACACATTATCAATTTGTTACTGGGTGAATTAAGCACACTCTGTGTAACTTTACTAAGAAAAGATTCTTGGAGTCTTGTTTTCTCTAGAATTTGTTCCATGTACCTTTTTCTTTTACTGATTTTGCTTTGTGTTCTTTCACTGTAATAAATCAGTCACAAGTATGATGACTAATATGTTGCTCCTGTGAATCCTTGTAGTGAATCATCAAGTCTGGAGGTAGTCTTGGAGACCCCTAGATATGTATGTAAGAGAATGAGATGTTACCTTTATGTTTCAAGAGTAATTTTGTCTTAAAGTAAAAAATCTGATTGTTCCATAACATGAAGCAAACAGTAAAAGACAAAAATTAAGTAGATATAGTGATGGTTATTTGGTACATTGCTAATATTTTAAAAATATTCTATTTGATACACAAATGAGGAAGCCCTTTCTTTTCTTGCTCTATCTCTAATCCTCAATTTAGTAGAGGATACTTTTGCATCCTCATTTATGCAAATAAAGCCTTGGCATTATATTTAAGAATCTCTTTTAATCAGGCATGAGAGGCTCACCATTAAGGAAGAATGTTTTAGTTTACAAATGGAACCAATGCCTATAAAACCCTGCCAAGTAATTTTTATTGTACTTACCTTATGGTTTTTGAATCCCAGCCCTACACATAGTAAGGGAGGTCACTTTTTGGTAGGACAGGAGCCTTCACAGATCTAGGGAACCTCAAGAAGAGAGGAATTTATTCATATTTACAGATATTGTAGGTGAAACCTGGTAGAGATGATTCTGTTTGGTTTGGTTTCCCAGCCTTGCATAGAACATATAAAAGCAATTTTTAAAAACTCTATAGAATTATGGAGAGCATTGAAAATAAAAATCTAGATTCCTAATGAATTCTCCAGATTTTTTTTCTTGCTCTAGTGGTTCTCAGAACCACTAGAAATCTTTGACACACATTTAAAATACGAATTATATTTTTAATTAAAATTATATTGATATATCTTATCTCCCATGCAAAAAATCCAACAAAATTGAATGACTTGTTTTCTGCATTGGATACTGTAAACTACTTTAGTGGAATGAACAAGATAATAAAAACAAAAGTGTCTACAAGCAGTGTGTGTGCTTTTGTATCTGTACCCGTAGGTCTTAAGTGCAGCTTGGAAAATTAGATGAGCAATGGAAGAACATGAAGCCTGCACAGAAGGATGGGAACAGGATAAAGCTCAGCTAGAGCACCATTGTCTCCTCCCTATTTACTGCTTTACAACTTCCTAACTTGCTCATGACCATCAACCGTACCCCTCTCCAGTCCATTCTCAATAGTGCAGTCATGGTAATCTCTCAAAAGTAAAAATTTGATCATACTACTCTTATTTGCTAAAAATAATTCAAAATCTATTCCCTCCATTGTA
Organism: Solenodon paradoxus; assembly: GCA_004363575.1. Taxonomy (NCBI): domain Eukaryota; kingdom Metazoa; phylum Chordata; class Mammalia; order Eulipotyphla; family Solenodontidae; genus Solenodon; species Solenodon paradoxus. Next base: position 116,273 of record RJWH01002238.1, on the reverse strand, counting down.
TATCCAGATCCATCAGGAGCAACTCGCCATTACAAGACACTTCAAGAACAGCCCATAGGAATGTAAATTGGTTCAACCACCTTAGAAAATTGTAAGGAGGGTCCCAAAAGAGTTACAAATAGAACTACCGTATATTCCAAAAATTCCACCCCTAGATTTCTTTTTAAAGGAAAGGCACAGGCAGGAATCAAGGTAAGTAGGCAGGTAGGCAGGAAGAGAGGAGGAAGAAGCATTTTATTTATTCAGTTGTTGATCATTTGTTGCTTTCCTGGCCCTGGGTCTTGAACCAGGGACCTTAGGATTAATGTGGATTATGCCTAATTTAGCCTGCTAGGCTACCATGGCATACCCATTTCTAGATTTTTAACCAAAGAATACAAAAACACTAATTTGAAGATATATGCATCCCTATATTCATGGCAGTACTATTTACAATAGCTGAGAAATGGAAACAACCTAAGTGATCATCAACTGACAAATGGATAAATAAGATGTAAAATATAGCAATGCTATTTATATATAGAACATGATATATATGTATGTGTGTCTTATATATAATACACACACAACTACTCAGTTATTAAAAAAAGATGAAATCCTGCCATTTGTAACAATATGGATGGAACCAGAGGGGATTATGCTAAGTGAAATAACAAGACAAGAAAGATAAACACTGGATGATCTAACTCATATGTGAAATATAAAGAAACAAAGCAAATAATAGACAAACCAAAACCAAAACAAAACTAACCCATGGACTCTCTGACAATAGAACTGAAGTTAGAAGAGGGGAAGGATGGGAGCGGGGGAAAAGGTTAGTGGGAATTCAATGGACAGTGGTAGAGGATTATTAGAAATTTGGTGGTGGTTGTGATGTGTTATATATTCAATAAATAGTGAACCTGAACTCCTAAAACTTATGTAGTGTTGTAAAACAATGCTATCACAATAAAAAAAATTTATTCAGCACTCCACTATAGCTCAGTCAGCTAAGGCACAGGTTATAAAAATCATGAACTTGGGTCTCAGACCTGGAGCTAGAAAATAAATATTATAAATAAATAAAAATAATAAAATAATAAAAAATGTATTATAAAAGCGAACTAGAATTCTAGTGAGATCAAGACAATTGCTGTTGTTTGCTAACTTCACAATCTTTTTAAATGGAGAAAATCTGGGAGATCCTTTTCTGATCTTATTGCAGAGTGAAAATAACTTACCACCTCCTCTCTCACATAGTTCTCTTCTTAGGTCCTGTCCAGCTTTAGACTATCTGGGAATAGATGTGGTCAAACTACTCCACAATCAGGTATACCTTAGATTTCCCTCCTACTTTCAGTTATGCTAATTACAGATGACAGAACTCAACTAAACTGACTTGCTACTCATATACGGCTCTAAATGTAAAGGGAGATGAACTAGAGACATAGAAATGAATAGAGGGGAGTGTCCACTCAAATGTGGAGGGCATGATGATTTTTGTTTCAATGTTTATGCTCATGTAGATGTGAAATACTGTAAACCAAAATAAAGTCAGGTTCCTCAACACTTATGAATTTCCATAAATCTGAGGGAAACTATAACTTGTAAAGGGGAACAAACATGAAAAATAATTCCTATTTACACTACTTGATTTCTCAGTCTACTGCCTTCCAGATCTATAGAAAGAATGCCATATATATATATATATATATATATATATATATATATATATATATATATATATACTCTCTTGGTAGGTAAATTCTGGCAGAGGTCCTGAGATCAATTTTTTCTGCTCCGCACACACTTTTCTCCTCCTTCTGTAACAGAATATTTGTGGAAAGCCCATACTACAGTTGTTTGGATAAGGCTAAATCCCACCCTGCCCCACCATATGTCAAGCACCCAATTCCCTTGGCTGTAGTGATTAGTTCAAGGATGGGTATGTGATTCAAGCCATTCAATCCATTTCCATCCTGGATCCATTTAATGGCACTATGGACAATAAAATACTCTCCATTCTCTGTACATACTGTCAGAATAACTCAAATCAAAAGCTGCCAAAGACCATCTTTTCCATTCTGCCTTTCTGATGATGATCTGATATTTTCTAAATATCTCAACATAATCATAGCTGAAGCCAGATCTAGCCTAATTTTCTAGTTATGACAGCCCTTTTAAGCTTACTGAAGTGAGTTTTCACAAACTGGAGTTCTGGATAACTTAGGTTTGTCACAAGATCATGAGGTACATGGGTTATAAGACTGAGAACTGGGTCAAGTATATGCAAAACAATCATTTTTTGGTATGACAGTAATTTTTAATAATAATGATTGCTTTATATCATCACAGCAACATAATTATTAATGAGCAAAGACTTCCTGCTAACCCACAATAAACAGGTAGCATAAATTAGCATTAAGAACTGGGATTCTGGTGAGAGGTATATGCTTTTTGTATACCACAGCCCTGCATGGAAAAAGAAAATTATCATCATAGTATAGTTCTGCAACATGCTTTAAAGTTTACAAAACCCTTTCACATGTCAAGTTGTGTAATTCTCACATAAATGATATGAGGTCAATGTTGCAAATATTTTCCTAGGTTTTGGTCTTCTATCAGTGTGTCACTGATCTTTAGAACACAGTTCTCTTGTGGGGGATAGATGGGGAGGAGACTGGATACTTACATATGCTGAAGTTTGCTACTCAATTGCCATGGACATGTTTTACCTGTCTTAGCAGCCTTGGATTTCTTCAGAGAAGCAGCCCTTCCTTACCCCAGGGCAAGAAATTGTTTGAATGAGATGGACTTCACTCACCCCAGCTACAGGGTTTTACATGGACTTAGGCCTAGTTGGTTAGAGGACACCAATTCTGAAGTAATGACCAGTATGACCAGCAAAGCTGAGAAGTAGCTTTGGAGATTTTGTTGTAGTGACTTAGAAAGTAATTTTTGAAACTGTAAATGCTAAGAACTATACTTAACTTGGAATAGGCATTTCTCAACATGGGAGGAAACCACAGCAGAGATAGAAATAAACAGTCTTTGCCCAAGTCTCTGCTTTTACCCACTCCGCTTTGATTTCCCAGATATATAAACTTTCCTGACATGATGATAATGTGTTTATGCGTGAATTGGTTGGAGTAGGAAGAGGTACGCATATTTTGTGTATAACATCTTAATCTAAGGGCAGATTACCTGGTTAACTGACAAAGATTAAAAATTGATCAGAGGTCACATTACGAAAAATGTAAACAACTCAGTGAAAACACTTAATTTTTTGAGGGAACTATAAGGTAAATCATATCCCATGGTGAAGTACAGTTGGGGCTTAGAATTCAACAAGGAAAGGGAGAAAGCAGGGACAAAGAGCTTCAAACTTGAGTCCTGTTGTATATTTACAGAAAAAAGTGAGAGAATTCATATAAGAAAAAAATTATGAGACTTTTGATAATTGAACTAACAATTATTGACTAATTGGATAACATTTGGTATGTTTACACAATTTTTTTGTCCTTTTCAGTGACATTATATTGACTTGATAGTCATGTAATTAAAAATTTAGTTTTTAAAAACACATCTTACCTAATTTTAACTGTACTTTTACATTAAGTTCTCCCCTCCTCCTTCCTGTCATCCCTGTTAAGAATGGTGTCTATCCTTGACCTGAGGACTCTTTGCACAATTTGGTAGAAAGAACCTTCCTCTACTATATGCAGGCTGGGGAATGTATTCCCCTGGTAATCTCTCCAGAAGTGGTGAACAATTAGAAATATAACTGGTTTCTGAATGGTATTTTTATAATTGGTCTTTCTTTATCTCTTAAAATATGCTTAAATTACAAAAGTTTGACAATAAACATATAAACATCTTTATTGACAGTGGGCCAATAAGAACAAATTTAGTTACAGGTAACCAAAAAACATTCCAAAAGCAGAATATTAAAACTTTAAAGTTTCACATCAGAGTACAAACACATAGTCTGATGGAACATTAAGTATAAAAAGAACAAATACTGAAATGTAAAGAGTCAGAGTTCTCAGTAAAACACACAGGCCAGATCCCTTAACACTATTTAAATTGAAATTCGATTACAAAATTGAATCTCTGTATCCATCACATAGCTCCTGGTTAATTGGTATTCATAAGAACAGAAAGCCGATCCCACATTCTCAAGGAGACTGTGAAAAAGCAGCAAATGGAAGAAAAAGCACGAAGTGAAGCCCCTTTTCTATGATGAGCTGGAGAACAAGATGCTTAGTTCTTAATCAGTTAAAAAAAAAAAAAAGGTAACGAATATCTACGCATTATTAAGTATTTCTGTTGATGGATAGCCACTTGTTATTGACTAAATGTTTGTTACCGCAAATTCATATCAAAGCCTAATCCCCAAACTGGTGGTGTAAGGATGTGGTACCTTCAGGAGATGATTAAGTCATGAGGGTAGAGTGCTCACTTGTGAAATTAGTGCCCTTATGAAAAAGGTTCCACATGCACCCTGTGGCTAAGTAGTTAAGTCTGCAGCATTGGATAGTACAGTCCATATAAACGCCCAAGGACATAGGCTTCTGGTCCAGTACTGGGTGAACCAACATGAACAACTAAATGGATGGATGAACACTGCTTACTCCTCTCTCAACCTGACTGCCCACTTTTTTCTTTGAAAAGAAAAAAAGAAAAAGATTTCAGAGAGTTCTCTTGCCCTTACATCATGTAAGGAATAGTGAAAAAAAAAACGGCTGGCTATGAACTAGGAAGCAGATTCTTACCATGATCTTGGACTTTCCAGTCTCCAAAACTGTGAAAAATAAATGTTTGTTAAGCCACTCAGTCTATGGTATTTTTATTATAGCAATAGACTAATATACCACTTCATTAAAAAACACATTCAAATATATGGAGGTTTTCTATAGTTATTTTTGTGTGCCAAGACCTTCACATAGTCTTATTTAATCCTTACAACAATCTTATGAGTGAAATGATTCTCACTTTACAAATAAAGAAACTGAGGCTCAGAGACTTAAGAAGATTTTTAATGACACATAATTGCTAAGTGGAAGTGGCAAAACTCAAATTCAGCTTTGAAAAGGCCATGTTGACTTTGTTAGTTAAAATTTGATCCCTAAATAATTAATTTCTTTTCACTCAAGCATTTGGCATATTGAGAAAGAACAAGCAATATAGGCTTTTTCAGGACATACAATTTCTGCCGCAACTAATCAGTTCTGCTGTTGTAGCACAAACATGTTGAGGACAACATGTAAATGAATGAGCGTGGCTGAGTTCCAATAAAACATTATTTAGAGAAAAAAGTGGTGGGCTGGACTTGGTCTGTGGGTTCAGACCAGTTTGTAAATTCCTGTTTATATCATACATTTTGAATATCATGGTGATGGAAAGGGTTGAGCTCCTTTTCCTTCTTACTCCTGTGTCAGCCATTCTCCTACCCTGATCTCAGACCTGAAGCCTTCCCACATACCCTGATCCCTTTCACGTGTATGTGTAATGTCTGTGTGTATGTACGCTTTACCTTTTCCAAAATTTTTCCCAATTCTTCCTAGCTCATTTCTGGTTTTCTTAGATTTCCACCACTAGTTTCATCCGTAATGACTTTGATGTCTACTACCACCTCTTTAAACTAATCCTTGTACTTTCCAATAGAGGAACAGAAGTCTACAGAGAGGGATTTTAAAAAAGCAACAGGGATAATGTGGAGGGGTTAAGAGCATAAGCTGGTTGCTGGATATTTCTAAAGGGCATAATTTAGGAGAGGAGAAAGAAGAAATCTATAGCTACTTATTTTTTTCTATCTTTTCTATAATCTTTTCACACAATATATAATAGAATAAGAAAAAAAACCTGACGTGTACAATATTTTGCTAAATATTTAAACTTTTGCTTTTGGGTTTCCAATCCCACTACTCGTTTTTGGTCACCCACGTACTTTATAATCAATACATCATTGGATTTCATGCCTTTTATCTTTTCTAGGGCCCTGGGATATAGCAAAGACCAACCCACACATACAAAGAACAAAACAACAACATAAAAATGTGGTAAACAGGAAGGCCAGAAAAGAACAACTTCTTCATGGAGGGAAGCTGCTTATCTTCAAGTGAGTCACTGTAATACGAGCTATTTTCCTTATCTGACGGGAGGGCATATCCTTATATTTCATAGCTGCTTCATTTCTTCTTGACTAGGACCCTAAATATAGTAATATATTGAACCCATCAACTCTGAAGACCCTTAGCATCCTAGGGACTTTTTCTCAAAAGTGACAATGCATAATTTACATAAAGATGAGCACTACAAAGTGAAGTCTTCTGGCTACTGTGATTACTGAAGATCAAAGATTCATTAAATGCTAAAGGTAAGAAAAGAGACACTGATTAAAAAATTACAGTCAAGATTATGAGCCATTCCCTACTTCAGGGTAACTCCTAAGAAAGTAGAAAATAAAGGAATATTTGTACAGCAAAGGGATGATAATGATCTAAATCTATGACCAACATAATCCATGTGAACACTGTGAACCTGCTATAAATATGTTCTAGTTATATAAATCAGACAGCAGTCTTCAGGGAGAAGGAAGGAATTCAAAGTATTTTTTATCTCTTAGCCTCTGAGTGTTTATAGTTAATGTAAAGGGAATGACTCTGGAGAAATAATACTTTTTGTGTAATCTTCTGAATTCAAAGAACTATGTGTCTTCTTAATAAGGATACAAGCTCCTTGTCTAACTTACCAAAGAAAGGCTTCCTTACAAAGTGAAAAGCTATCACTGGGCTCTGATGTAATAAAGGGGATGGGAAATTGGACCTCATAATTATTATATTGCTAAAAAATTTCTAAGGATTTCTTGAATTTCCCTGAAAATAATTTTGGGAGGACTGGGGATAAAGTTTTGAAATCTCTGATAGATCAGTGGATATAAGAAATATTGTTTATGGCTCAAAACTATGTATTATGCAAGCAATGTGTACAGAATTGGTCCTCAAGCAGCATGTTAGGGGTTTTCCACCTGAATACTGTTATTCAACACAGTGGTAAAACCAACTTACATTTCTTCACATTATGTTCTTATGATTGCTCTTCAGTGTGAATTCTTTGATGTCTAATGAGAGATGAACTACACTTAAAGCTTTTCCCACATTCATTACATCTATAGGGTTTTTCTCCAGTATGAGTTCTCTGGTGTTGAATAAGAGCTGATGAATGAATGAAGGCTTTTCCACATTCACTACATTTGTATGGTTTCTTTCCAATATGAATTCTTTGATGTTTAGCAAAATTTGAACTCCGGCTGAAAGTTTTCCCACATTCATTACACTCATACGGTTTTTCTCCAGTATGAATTCTCTGATGTTGAACAAGATGGGTGCTCTGACTAAAAGTTTTTCCACATTCACTACATTCATATGGCTTTTCTCCAGTATGAACTCTCTGATGCTTTGTAAGGGATGAGCAATGGCTAAAGGCTTTCCCACATTCTTGACATTTATAGGGCTTCTCTCCAGTATGAGTTCTTTGATGTTTAATGAGTGCTGATGAATGAATGAAAGCTTTATCACATTCATTACATTCATAAGGCTTCACTCCAGTATGAATCAACTGATGTTGCACAAGATGTGTACTTCGATTAAAACCTTTTCCACATTCATTACATTCATAAGGTCTCTCTCCAATGTGAATTCTCTGATGTATTGCAAGTGATGAGCTTTCCGTGAAGGCTTTCTTGCATTCAGTACACTCAAAGAGAATTCTAGTATGAGTTCTCTGATGTTTAGTTAAATTAGCTCTATGGCTAAAAGATTTTCCACATTCATTGCAGCTATAGGGTTTCTCTCCAGTATGAACTCTCTGGTGTCGAATAAGCACTGAATGGTAAGTGAAAAGTTCACCGCAGTCGTTACATTTATGAGGCTTTTTCTCTTTATAGGTTCTCTGCTTTTTCACTAAGTTTGATTTCTGTTTTGATCTTTTTTCAAGTGTAGGAAAGACATACGATCCTTTGGTTATTCTGTCTTGAGTGAGGACAGATTTCTGACTAAAGTTTTTCCAATATACATCATGCTCATGAGCTCCTTTATCAGGGAGTGAATTTATGCAGGTGAACATTTCTCTTAATTGTTTCTCCTGATTTTCTTGCTGATTCTCTAACCAATTTTCACATTCAAGAGTTGTTTCCAAGTTCGAGTCACAGACACTATTCCTTGTCAGCCTGTTTGTAATTCCAACATGGCATGAGTCTTCTTTGGAAATACTTTGCAGTGAGGCTGAATCTTTGCTCTCGGGTCTTGTCTTTAAGTCTGAAAGAAATTGGAAATGCAAATTTCCTTTGTTTTCTGTGTTCATCAAAAGGCAGTTCTGTAACAGTTAAGAGTTCATGAAGGTGAAAAGCATACCTTCCAGGACTAAGATTTGACAATTATAAGCTGATTTGCAAAGAGAAGAAAGTGGAGGGAAGCAAAAAGACAGTTATCTATACAGAAAATGAGTAGTCTCTCCAGGATAGTCAGAAGAGGGGAAAGTGATCAGATATATAGAAGAGGGATGCAGATGAAGAAATGTATCACTGGAGGGGGAGTAAATGAACAATAAGATCAGGAGAGAGGAAAAAACAACCTCTTATAGAATATCTATGGTTATAATAAATATCCAGGGAGATACCACCTTAGTGTAGAGGCATTTCTGACTTATAAATTTCCAGTCATCCCATCCTATCCATGTCCAAATATTCATTTCAACTCCAGTTTAATTTTTTCCCTCATAATGCATTTATAATATATCTCTGATCAAAAATCTCCTATGGTCTCCCAGAGATAGAATGGCAAATATATGAAATGATATGTGTGTAAGTCTATTCATTACAATACCAACTGAGGTAAGAAAAATCTCAAATATTCTATGGAGAATTGATTAAATAAATATTGTGTATATATACAATGGAGTATTATGCAACTAAAAGAGAAAGATTTCTATAAATTGCTCTAAAATTATTTCCATGATATAGTAAATGCATTTAAAAAACCAAACACGTTGCAAATGAATGTGTATAGTTTGTTACTTTTTTATGTAGAAAAAAAGGGTGGGACAAACCTACACACAGAAACATATATATATATCTACACATTTGCATATATACACATACATGTATACATATATACACACATGTATACATATATATACACATATATACACACACATATTTATCATATTTTCAAGCCCAAGGACAGAGAAACAAAATACTAATAGAAATGATTACCTATAGGAAAAGTATCAGAACAGAAGGGATGTAAACTAGACCTCTCAAGTAAATATAATGTAAGTACATTAGAGTTCTTAAATCCAATATAAAACTACTTTGTAAGGCAAAAAGTAATTTAAGGAGCATGTCCAAAGAAACAGATAAATGAAACAGAAGATCAAGTTCAGAAATAAAGGCAAGTAAGAATTCTAATTCTTTATTAAGGATTAAAAACAATACAAAGTTGCTATTTCAGTCAGCAAACAAGATAATCTGTTTTCCAACAAATGGTGCTGTGACAATTAAGTAACCATTTAGATGAAAATTAAGTTAAGACTCTTCCTCATTCATACAACTAAATTAATTCTATACATTTATTCATCTTCTGTCTACCCATTTATTTAACAATTAACTATTGAACAGCTACCACACATTAGGTTTTGTGATAGGTACTAGGAAAAAACAGAGTCCTATGTATTCAAGAGAAGAGAGAATTTACTATAACGTTCATAAGTACAATTACACTTATAGAAAATACTGAGAAATAAAAGGCAAACGATGCTATGAGATGAATATGAGGTGAACATGAGAGGGGAAATCTAATGAGACCAGGTGACATTCCCCTGGGAAAACAAATCACTGAACTGAAATAAAAGTGTGGTTGGAGTTCAGGTGAGTCTTTGAAATCAGTAGGTACAAAAACAATGAGCCGAAAATTCTAGGCAGAGAATGAGAAGTACAAAAACTCCTAGATGAGAAGGACATATAAAAAAAGCACAGGGGATGAGAGCATGGAATCTGAAATGCCTGAATTTAATTCCAGTTCTGGCACTTACTAGCTATGTGACCTGGGAAAAATTATTTAACCTCTCTACTTCCTTTTTCTGATGAGTAAGATGGGGCAGTAACTCTGTCCTTATCAGGAGGAATAATAACTACCTTAATGAATACTAAATGAGAATTTTATAAAGTACTTAAAACTGACAAAGTCTAAGTGCTACATTGTGTGTTTTTAAATAAATAAAACATAAATTGATATAGGTAGGAATAGATAAAGATTTCAAAGTAAGGTCCCTCGACCTCTGGGAGTTCTTAAGTCCAAGACTATTTTCAAAAGAGCATTTAGATGTTATTTGCCTTTTTCATTACCTTGATGTTTCCACTGACTTTGCAAAAATAATGGTGGTTAAATGCTGACACTTAATACAAAGACAAAGCAACCAAACTTACTCTATTATAGTCTTCCTTATTATATACTCTCATTAAAAAAAGGTCAGTTTTACATAAGTACAAACTTACTCTATTATAGTCTTCCTTATTATATACTCTCATTAAAAAAAGGTCAGTTTTACATAAAAATATCTGAAGAAACGGGAGACATTAGTAATTTTATGAAATTTCAACCCCTGAAAACAAATATGCCTTTTTTAACATTAAAAAGGATTAATATAATAAATATTATATTTTATATAAATATTATATATATATATAAGTATTCACAAAGCAATTCTGTTCATATCAATATGTGACTGCTGTCTTGAAAAAAACCACTAATAAAGTTGTTTGAGTTGTGGCCCACTATTTTTACTTGAAAGAATGACAGACATATAATCTATATTATACAAGTTGGGTTTTTGGCATATAGTTTCTCAAAAATGAAAAACATGAACCAGTCACTTCAAGAAAACAAATGACTGTATTTGATAAAATTTGAGCTTTCAGGCAGAAATTAAAATTTTAGAAAACTTTTATCTACCACTGAGAGCTGGATAGCTTCCTCAATTTGACTTTTCTGGTAATACAGTGATGATATGAAAAATCGTGATTTTTAAAATACTGTGTAATATAATGTCAATATCTGGAAGATCTGCATAACTTAGTGAACCAATATTTTCCAAAAAAAATTAACAGACTTTAATGTAACAGTACCAAAAATTAATGGATAGCTTCAGATGCCACATTTTAGAAGTAACTACCACTGTAGATCTGGTGTAGTTTCAGAACAGCCAGAATTATCTGAAAAGGATATAAACCACTCCTCCCTCTTTAAACTCTACTATCAATTGAGGCTGAATTTTCTTCGTACATGTTCAACTAAAAGATATCACAAATTGCATTCAGAAGCTGATGTGAGAATATAACTATCTTCTATTAAGTTTAACTGAAGATTTGCAAAAACATAAAACAATGTCATTTTTTGAATGACTGTTTCAGAAAAGTTTTTATAAAAATCATTTTAATTTTGTTAATATGTAATGTTATAATTGTTATTTTTAAATGAATTGTTTAATAGTTCAAAGTTTTTTTTTTAATTTCTAATACAATACATGCTGGTAGATATATAACTCACATAAATAAAAGCTCTTTTTGATTCTCAATAATTTTTGGGGTTAAATTAGGTTGTATAATGCCAAAATAAATTTAAGAACACTGAATGCAAAAATGGAGGGAGAGTGGTCAGTATGAGATAAAGCTGTAATAATAAATAAAGGCCCAGCTTTGCAATACTTTGTAGACTTCAACGATTCTAGTTGTTATTCTAAGAGTAATGAGAAGTCACTGAAATGTTTTAAGAAAAAGGGTGACACCATCAGATTTTTATTTTCAAAACATCACTCTCACTATGATGCAAAGAATGGAGTATGGGGGCAAAGGTAGAATCGGGGAAAGTATCACAGAATCCACTAAAACAAAAGAGAGGTGGGTGGGATCTTAACAATTAAGAAATATTTAATATATAATTAGATGACCACAACGATGAACTGGATAAGGGAGAAAGAGGCAAGTATAAAGACTGTTCACAGATTCCTGGCTTGCAGTTATTTGATAAGACAGTGTCATTAAAGACATTGTTGAAAAAATCATACTGAAGGGGTGGAGAATTTGGGCATATAACAGGCATTCAGTTTTAAACATGTTGTATTTGAGGCATTTTACACCAGCAAATGGGGACATCAAGCAGTTATGCAATGTTCAGAACAGAAGTCCCAAGGAGAAGTCTAGGTGGGAAATACAAATGTGGGATTCATCTAGATAGAGATGATAATTTGGTTGTGGGGATGAATGAGACTATCTAAGGAGAAAGTAGAGGCAGCAAACAGAAGCCTATTTGGACAAATCTTATTCTCAGAAATGTTTTGTTTGGTCCACACTATTTATACAAACTTTTGAGATTAGTTGTTAATATTCAGAAACAGGAAGACTGCACACACAAATTCGAATTTTGGATTTCTATTGATAAAAACTGGAAGCATACAATTAGACAATACCAGTTAGGGCAGAGGTTGGCAACTACTGCCAATTTTGTAAAATAAAGTTTTTGGGAACACAATCATAACCATTTATTTACGAATTGTCTATGACAGTTTTTACACTACTGTGGCTGACTGAGTAATTGTAGCAGAAACTCTCTGTCCCATAAAAACTCAATTATTTACCATACAGCCTTTTACATAAAAAGTCAGTGCTTGAGCTAGAACTGATGGAATAATGGCTACTCCTTGCAGATGAGGCAGGTTCTCTTCCAGTTTATTAGTCCACACTATCTGGTTTCACTCAAGGTATATTACTTCCTGGTCCATGTAGGCACTCATGTTTACGATTCCAAGTATATAGAGAAAAAAGATTAAAACCAAACCTAAAACATTCAATTTTTCAGAACAGAAAGCCAAGAAAAGATATAATCAGAGAAGACTTAATTCCACATGAATTAAGGATTTAAAAGACAAACTAAAGGACAAATTAGCTAGAAAAGAACAGAAGCAAATATTTCTGTAACCTTGGCATGAGAAAGGATTTCTAAACACTAATCAAATGACAGAAAATAAAGGATTATAATGTATTAGATCGGTACATTAAAATATAGTAAAACTTAAAAGGCAAAAAAGTAGAAAATATCTGTAATATAATAAAGAATAAATACTTCATATATGAAGAGTTCTTATAGATCACTAAGAAAATGGTAATACATCCCACAAAAATAAAGGAGATAGGTGGTGAACTGGTAAGTCACAAAAACAGACAGTCCTACAAAGGGAAGCATATATCCATAATCACAGAGGGAGATTTTTAAAGTCCTCTCAGTATTCAAAAGAATAAGAAGACAGAAAAACTGAATATTAAGAAGTTTTTATATGAGAGAATATATGCTATAAAGTATCCGACTCAACACTATGCACCATCAATAAACCAGGAGGCCTAGAGACAGACCCAAGTACATACAGGACCCAGGTTTACCAGAGTTAACATTACAAATTAGTGACAAAAGAGATTCTTTCAATAAGAGATGCTGGACTACTGGTTTTAAGCATGGATAAAGATAAAATTAGTTCCCTATTTTATACCAAATTAATAAAAAAACATGTAAAACAACTCAAATATTTTGAAGTACAGATTATCTTCCTGATACTGGAATAAGAAAGACAATTCACAAAAAAATGCTAATTTTAAAAATGGTAAAATTCCGTATATATAAAATACCATAAACTAATATTAAACTTCCATATTAAATTAAATATTAAACTACCATAAACTAATATTAAATGTTATTAAAGTAACATTATTCTTCTTACTGATTTGTAATGGTAACTCTGTCATATATTATTACTAAAAATATATAAAAAGAATTTCAACAAATCAAAAAAAATATGAATAGCCTAATTTTTAAAATTGGGCAAAGGATATCAACAGGTAATTTACAAAAGAGGAAATCTGAAGTTAATAAACATATGAACTACTCAAACACACTCCTAAAAAGAGCTATAAGCTGTAAAAAGTGAAATGTAACTTTCTACCCATTAGACTAACAAAAATGATGAAGTCTAACAGTATCAACTGCTGGTCAGGATGGTGGTGGGACCTTGACAGCTCCTAATAAAGCTAAGTATAAGCTATTTTAAGACCAACTAATTCTTATTCTGGTTACCTTCCCTAAACCAACTCTCAAAATGAAAAAAGAAGTAAACAAAAAGATGATCATTGCAACTCTTATCAGTGGCAAAGAAGCCAAAATAAACTTGTTTATTCACTCAATGGACTTATTCTACAGTTAAAATGAATAAACCTAATTCATATATATTATCATAAATTAATATCAAAGTACAATATAAAGTTAAGTAAAATCATATTATAAAAGAAATATATAAATGTAATTTTTTGTACAAATGTATATGTATTTGTGCATGCATACACAGATACACACAAACAATAGAATGACTCACATCAACTGGTTTGTTGTAGGGAGAAAGAGAATGAAGACTTTAATTGAATCTGTAAAATTTTTTATTTCTTAAAAACATCACACAACTATATAAATGGTTAAAATGAAGAACACAAACAGTATTAGGTATTGGTGAGGATGCAGAACAATTATAACACACATAACCTGCTAGTGAATTTGGAAATCCATTTGGTAATAGCTACCAAAAGTGAACATGCACCTAACCTAAAAACCAGTAATTCTACCTGCACGTATATACACAACAAAAATGTACATCTTCACCAAAAGACATGTAAAAGAATGCACATAGTGACACTCTTCATATAACCCAAATGTGAAAACTACCCAAATGTCCATCTCAGGAGAGTGGATAAAAGGGTTATTATGGACATATGAAAGATTGTACAACAATGAGAATGAATGAACTACAATTATATGCAAAAACATGGTTCAGTGAAAGAAGACGACATAGGAATACATGCAATGTGATTTTATGTATGTAAAGTTTAAGAAGTCAAAATTAACCTCTGTTGTTAGAATAAGGTTTACCTCAGGAAGCAGGGTAGGTGACTTAAAGATTAAATACAGGGTTCTTTTAAGGGTGCTGGTAAGATTGTTTCTTGATCTAGGCATCAGTTATAAGAATATGTGCAATTTGTAAAATGTGAAAATTCATAGAAGTGTATTGTTTTATTTTTCTCTGCTTTATATTGAAAAAAAGGAAGAAAAATAAAAGAGGCAAATGAAGCAAAATAACATTCGATGTTGGTGGGTGGAGACATGTTATTTCTCAACTTCAATATGTATTGAAAATGCTACGTAATTTAAAATAAGAAATTAAAAGAAAAAATGCATGTAGGCATACTTTCTTAAGCTAAAAAGTACCACTTCTTCAGTGTTCTATGGGATTATTATTTCTGAAGATTCTCATCTACCTGACTCACCTGAATAGCTGTTTTGGGGGACTTTTTTCTCAAGCATCAATGGTTCTTTTTCATTCTCCAAATTGTAGTTCTCAGGCTTGGAAACTGGAAGCCCTGCTCATTAAAAAAGAAAATAAGAAGTAGGACTTGTGATGGGTACAAAGATCAATCCTAGAATATAGTCCCAATCCCTTGATTTAGAAAGATATAATATTATGGGAAGATTTGGAATAAGGGAGGATGAACCTCTGAATGAAACCTAAAACATTTGAACCCCAAAGTCCGGACTAGAGAAGGAGTTTATGTGCATTTGAAAAGATAGACGTTTTTGCCTATTAAAAACAAGATTGTTTTTCTTTATGTTTTAACCGAGGAAGTTCCAGGGAGATAGAAATTTCTGATAATACATTTGATTCCCTGAATCAAGATGCTTTGTCTCCCTTTAAGACAGTGTGAATTACGTTTCTTTCACTTGAATCCAGAAACATCTTGACACAAAACAAGCATAGATATTTCACTGAGAACTTAGAGAAGAAACTGATTTTCTCTGGGCCCAAGGGGATTAACAAAGTGATTCCTAAATGTAAAAGTTAAGGTTTTGTAAAATGATATCACTTTCAATAAATAATGCCCCCATAAGCAGATTCCAGAACCATGATGAGAACCCATCTTACAAAATGAGACCAGGTTCCTATAGTTCTCCAGCATCACATCCCTTTGGGCAGGATCCAGCTTCCCCCACTCCTCAGGGGTAAAGTCCATGGCCACATCCTTGAATGTCACTGATGCCTAAGGCACAAAAACTTTTATTCATCAACTTTTACTCATTGGTTTCCCTATCACCCCCAATTCTACACTGGCCCTGGAGTAGAGGCATGAAATACATTTAACAGGGGAAATGACTGCTTTAAATGGCAAGCATTCCAATAGCATTCACTGTCTGAACAGTCTATGCAAAATCACTGGGTATCACTTATATATTATATGTATGCTGTGTTAGATTCAATATGAGAACCAAAAGAATTAAGTCCACTGAAAATTTATAATTTTTTTTCTGGGGATGAAAGAGCTAAAACTCCCAGTGAGTCAACAATGTTGTTTGGTAAAGAAAATAAAAATATAGGCAGTAGAAAAGAGGTGTATCTGCATAACTTTCCTTAATATCCTCAATAAAAACTTGAGGAATCGATTTAGCAAGTGAAATGAGGAATTAAAATATAGAACTTTTGAACAGAGAAGAGTCATGAATAGAAAGACTGCCAGTAGGCACCAAATCCAATAAAGCATGGAACTGAGTCAAGGCAAAAAGCATGAAACTGGAAAATGATGGCAACAAATTAAGGATACAAACATAACTCCTAAGTGTGTATGTAGAAGTAGTATAGTATTAACTTTATATAAGATAAGAAATACAAAAAAAGATACATATCAGTATTGAACATGCTTCTTCAAAGTAAAGTCATAGAGAATGGGAATAATATTCCAAGGTTCTTAAATTAGACATATGCCAAATGCTATAACTGGATGGAAACATTTTCTACTTAAATGTCGATTTGAAATACCAAAGTAAATGTCAATAAATTACAAAGAGAAATAGAGCAACAACTGATTATAACTTAAAAAATTAAAATATCAAAATAATAATATAATAAAATGCAAAAATCAATGCCAAATGACTAAAACTCCTGAGGATATTTCACAGCTTTAAGTACTTCCAATTCATTAAAAAAAAGTAAATAAATCAACAAAGTATACAAGTCAAATTAGAGAAAGAACAACAAACTAAAGAAAACAGAATTATAGGATAAAAGCAGAAATTAAAGGGGAAAATGAGAAAAACAGGTGAGATGTCTACATGAGATCAGTAGGGTATAGTATTATACCAGTGTGAATTTGTTGATTTTGGAAAAAAAGAATAATAAAGTGAGGTAAGTGTTAACTTCTAGAGAATTTAGATGTTGATTATATGAGAAATATTTCTACTATTTGTAATATTTCTTTAAATCTAAAATTATTGCAAAATAAAGTTTATAAAAATGGAAATAATCTGAGATGTAAAAAATATATGAATCATCCTTCAAAAATAAAACAAAAATCACGAAGTAGAAAAGATTCTAAGAGGAAAAATGACCAGTATTGTACAATCTGCATATTCATAGCTAAATTGACACTTGGTGGGAATTAACTTCCAAAGCAAGATAAAAAATCAAAACAACAAAAAATGCAAACTACTGCACAAAGTTTGCAAAAAAAGAGGGGAAAAAAAGCACTGTAAATAGAATTATACAGCAAGATAAATTTGAAACATAAATATCATATTAATGTGAAAGAGTTAATTTCCCTTATAAAAAAGTTTGTTGTTTTTATTTCTTTTAGAAAAGCTCATCCTGTGTACAGAAAGAACACCCAAACAAAAAGCCCAAGGTTAGAGATTGGGGAGGGGGAAATGGAAGGAAATATAGCACATCCCTTATCTGAATACAGTAATGTAAGCCCAATAAAAAAAGAAAAATATACATCAGACTGCTATTCTCAGTAGGGGTAGGTGGGAACTAAATTTGGAGAGGTAAGAAATATTACCTTTATATATAAATACTAATATGCCTTTTCCTCTGGTAACTGAACAAGAATTAAGACTGTAATATTTTTTAAAAGATCTCACAAGCAAAAGATTAAAAAAAAAAAAAAAAGCCAAATTCTAATAAGTAAGATACTTGCATCAAGTAAAATATTTGCATCAAATAAAATGCAGTACAAAACAGGACAAATGGAGTTTAAAAAATTTCTATATAAGGTTTAATCTACCTTGAAGCTGTTAATAGTCTTGAATCTAATAACTAAAGTACTGAGCTATATGAAGCATTCATCCTTCTTCTAATACCTGCACCCTGATTTCCTCTGGTGGCTAAGCCTGGGCACTTTTAGTCTATGTAGTTCATGCAGCACTAATTCCTCCTCTGATTCATGGGCGGGATGTGTAAGTGGTTATATTCCTTAGATCTAATCTGAGAATTATGATTGGATCTGACCAAAAACTGGTTCAAAAATAGACCTAATACTCAGAGTTAATCCTAGGACTTGGGTTGAAATGGTGAGTAAAGAAGTTAGCCTGGTTATCTGGTTATCTGTAAGTCTAATTTTCTAGGAGCCTGTACTAGGAGAAAAGCCTGCTTGAGAGGAAAACTTACAGTAAGAAATGAAAAGGTCAGTGAAATAGAAAAATGAGGTCTTAATGTTACAGTTTGAGCTCTATTTCTACCCAGAACTAGATTTTGCAGTTATATTTGTCAATAAACACCCCTTCTTTCTTGTGCCAGCTTGAGTTCATTTTTTTTATCAGCTGAAATTTAATACTTCCTAAGAAAATCTTCAATGTTACTGTAAGACAGTCGAAAAATGAATGGAGATAGGCAAGTACATAAGGATCCTGAGAAGTCATTTTTACAGAGTACTGATGTGCAGTATCTACTTTTTGTATTCTGGATTGCAGCAGCAAAGAGACAGTCTAACTGAAGAATTTCGGGGTTATGGTATGTCACACACATCATGAAGAGCTCTTTTCTCCCTCCCAACTTTAAAAATTTTTTCAAACATATGAAAAGTGGAAGACATATGCTAATCACCCAACAGTACAATGCAGATTTAACAATTCTTACTATTTGTATGTGTGTGGAAGGACTGGAAAGTAAGCTGCATACATGATAACAGTTCACCTCTAAAATTCCCAGCATTCATCATCTTGGAGAGATGAAGTTTAACTCTTTAAATTCTGTAGGCTTTCCTCCAGTATTTCTTTGAACTATTTGAATACTTATTATTTTCATAATTCACTTCAGCATTTAAGGTGCTTTCTGAAATTCCTACTTAACAGTCATATGTATGTTGCTTCCCATAGAGAAACATAAACTTTAAGAGATAAAAAACATTTGATTTTAGTTTCCTAAGTTAGCAAGCTCTGAAATGAGCACAACAGGCTAAAGAAGGGCAATGCGTCTTGCATGCCTACTGAGGGACACTAAATACTAGGTGGAGAAGAGATCACAGTGAGTAGAAAACATTTTCAGCTAGGTCCATCAGTCACTTGAGAAGCATCTGAGAATTAAAACCAATCACTCTAGATGGGGTCTAGTAGAAAAAATTCTACATCAAAAAGAAGGAAGTGCATCTGTATTCTGATAAAAAGTGTGGAACTTTGATAAGCAGTAGAGGCCCATACTCACTTGGGATCTGGCTGAGAGGCGCAGAGCTGCCATTTCTCCCTCTTCTGTGGTCTTCTCTTGGGAAAAGGGAGAATCCTGTGAAGAGAGCACTAAGGGCAAGAAACCAGTAACGATGGAGCAGTAATGAGCTATCTCCTTAATTCAGATTTACAAGTATGAATATCCTTCCACCATACTAATGGCTCCCTAGAAACACTGAAGGGAGCCCCAAGCAACCCAGAACATGGAGAATGTCCAGGAATGTTGCTACTTAGGACTTAACGTCATTCAATTACTATAATCATGATACATTCTGGGAAGATGGCACTCTCTGGTCTAGAAATTAGAACAAGTCAGTTTATTTCTACATTCAGTCAACATTAAATTAGTATCAGAAAAATAGGCTCAATGGTTTTCAAAATCACCCTACTGCCAGGACCCCCACAAGAGCAAGCCCTAGGCCCAGGATCAAAGTTCGGGTATCAGGGCAGTGAACTGTCCCTGGTGCCACCCGGCCAAGCAAAGGAATGCAATCATCGGATCAATAAGGAAAGCCCATGGATGAGTCTGACATTTGGGATGTGTCCCACGTGTAGTACATGATCAGGACTGACCCTCTGCACAAAGGAACAAAGGAAAAGCGCCGGTTGAAGAAGCCCACCAATAACTTCAAAGGACAATTTCACCTGGCCCAATCAGGAACTGAAACTTGGCCTGATGACCCTCTCTCCATCCTCCTTCCTCACCATGTGGGGTTTTTCATTTAAAACCTAGGCTGCCGGCATTGCAGACAGGGTCTGGACCTCCCTTGGTCGGCTCCATTCCTTTACCCTCTAATTAAATCTCTGCTTGCTCATTCACCTAACTCCATCGTGGGTTCTCTGAGTGACTCAAACTCCACATACTGGTGCCAAAACCCGGGAACTGGGGTACCAGTTCCACAGTTGGGGCTTCCCAACCCCACCCAGACAGCTCCTGGGCCGGCCCAGGTTTCCAACGAACCACTGGGTCACTCAAGGAATCCCCCACTTAAGGCTTGAGTTGAGACTCTCTGTGATCTTCCTTCCTGCCTAACGCCATCCTGCCACTGCGTCTCTGATGTGCATACCACACCGATCATCAATTGAATGGGTGAGTCTCTGATTCTCCACCCTGCCTCTCTCTCTTTGAGAATTTCATTGCAGATCCCTCTGATCCCACTACCAAACCCCAGTCATCCCGAAAAATCTGAGTGATCAGTTGAGATTCTCCAAGGCCAGAATAGAGACTTCCCAAGGGGACACCTTTGTCAAGTCTTACTCTCTCATCTCAAACTCCCAGAGGCAACACAGGGATGCCTATCTTGTCATTGGAGGTTTTTGCAGGTTGTTATACCTGGCTTCACCCTTTTCCACTTTACAGACCTCATTAATGAAAATCATGGGAAACATAAAATGTCTCCCTCTAAAGGACTCCTTTCTCGGCTGCTCATCCATAACCTCCCTAAGCTCCATTTGGAGGGAGATGTTAAACCAAAAAAACTTATCTATTTCAAAAGTGGCCTGGCCCCAATACCCCTTAAATAACTGGGGACGGTGGCCTGAACATGGCACATTTGACCTCCAAATTCTCACTGATTTAGAAAACTTTATTAGACGAAATGGCAGATGGTCAGAAGTTCCCTGTATACAGGCTTTCTGGATACTTGGTCTCACCTGTCTCTATGTCAATCTGTTACTTTATTTCAGATTCTACTGCTTAATGAAAAAACCCCCAAAACTCCAGAGGGCCCCTCCAATCTGGACAGTCCTCCTGTTTCTGTAGACAACCTGTCTTCATTTGATCCTGCCGACTATCCATCTCCTTATGCTGACCCACCACCACCTGCCCCCTCCTCTTCTAAAACTTCTGCTCCCCAACCTTCTGCTCTCATTCCCCACAGGTGTCCACTCTGCAACCTCTTCCTCATTCTCCCTCCACCATGGCTCCCTTCTCCTCTACCTCCTGACTCCTTGTTAAGCTGCCTCCCCAGCTGGTCCAGCCCATTCTTTACCTTCCCACACCCTCAACAAACCATTTGCTGGTCCAACCAGCTCCAGCCTCCTCCCCTCCCCATACTCGATCAAAGGGTCCCATTGTTCACAGTCTTGATTCCTGCTCCCTCTCTGGACTTTACCCTCTACAGGAAGTAGCAGGATGGGAAGGTGCCATGAGTGTCCATGTCCCTTTCTCCTTTTCAGACCTGGGTCAAATCGGAAAGTGTTTGGGTCCTTTCTCCGAAGACCCCACTAAATTCGCCAAGGAATTTAAATATCTGACCTTGGCTTATGATCTAACCTATCATGACGTGTCCATCATTCTCACCATTACCACCACCCCTGAGGAAAAGGCCCATAGTTGGGCTGGGGTCATAGCACATGCTGACAAACTTACTGCCAAAAAAAAGTGAAGTGAGAGACCCCCAAACTCTGTGGGCTGGATGGCACTAATGCTGTGCCACAGCCAACCCCAAATGGAATTACCAGGAGGGGTCCCCAGACCGCTTAAAAAGAGATTGTTTCCTTACCTGTTTAATAGGGGGAATGCATAGGGCTGGACTTAGGCGGTGAACTATGACAAAATTTCAGAAATCACCAGGGTCTGGATGAAAACCCAGTCGCCTTCCTAAATGGCCTCATGGAAGCTATGACTAAACATACTGATATAGATCCAACCTCCTAAGAAGGAACCCTCTTCCTCCACATTCATTTTACTATCCAGTCTGCCCCAGACATTTGCAAGAAATTGCAAAAAATAGAACAAGACCCACAGTCTCCTCAACGAGATTTAATTCAGGCCTACAATGGCAGGCAGGAGGAAAGAGAGAAGGAAAGGGCCAGAGACAGGCAAGACAAGAGAGGGAGGGCGCCATACTTGCTTTGGCCACTGCTTTAAAACCCGGGCAGAGTCACGGTCAAAGGTCAAAGGATAACGGAACTCTACCCGGTCCCTGCTTTCAGATGTGGCCCACATCCCCGAACTCCTCCAGGCCCTTGCCAGGTGGACTGCCCACTGGCCTCTAAATGAGGGACAGGTCTGCCTCCATTAGTCCCACCACAGGCACCGGCACCAGCACCTCTGGGCCTCTAAGTCTCTGAGTTCTTCAGCTTAGACACCGACAACTGATGGGGCCCAGGTTCCGAAACTACCTGACTCTGACCATCACCACCGCAGACTGGCAGCAGTAGGTAAGCTCATTTTTTTTATTTTGGACATGGGTGCACCTACTTGGTTTTGCCTGAATTCTCGGGGCTCCTCCTTCCCTCTTCTATAGCAGTAGTAGGAATAAATGGGGAAAACACTCATTTATTTAAAACTCTGCCTCTCCCATGTAGGCTGGAAAGCCAGACATTCATCCATGCTTCCGTAGTACTGCCCAGCTGCCCAACGCCTTTATTAGGCCAAGACATCCTTACTAAACTGGGTGCATCAGTCCTCCTCCTGGGGATCCATACCGATATCCCTGCCCAGCCTCAAACCACCCTTCTCCTGCTGTAGAGAACACAATCTCCTCTCCTCCTGTCCTTTCTACCCGCACCTGGCTATCCCAAATAGACCATAAGGTATGGGACACCTCTTACCCCTGGTAGCATCACATCACACCCCAGTCTTGGTAACTCTTAAAATCCCAGGACAGTTCCCCAATCAGGTCCGATATCTCCTCATGCCCCAGGCCTCTCATGGACTAAAACCTGTCATAGACAGACTCTTCTCAGCCGGACTACTGAGGGAAGCTACTTCTCTGGCTAACACTCCTATCCTGGCAGTTAAGTAGCCTAATGGCTCTTACCACCTGGTCCAAGACTTCTGGGCAATTAATGAAGACACCGTCCTCTCACCCCTATAGTACCGAACCCATACTCCATTCTCTCGTAAATACTGCCAACCACCTCCCACTATGCAGTCCTAGATCTAAAGGATGCTTTTTTTATCATCCCCCTCAGCCCTCACTCCCAGGATCTATTTGCTTTCACTTGAACTGACCCAGATACTCAGGTCTCCAAACAGCTTACCTGGACTGTCCTACCCCAAGGATTTAGGGCAGACCTCATCTTTTCGGCCAACCAGTGGCCTCTAACCTAGTCCCAGTGCTCTCCTACAGTACATTGATAACTTGCTCCTTTGTAGCCCTTTAGAAATCTTGTCCCAGCAACACACTATACGCCTCCTTACATTCCTCCAGAAAAGGGATACGGGGTCTCCAAAGATAAGGGGCAATTTTCCCGACCCCAGGTCACCTACTTTGGTCTCTCGCTCTCTCCAACTGAACAGGGTATCGCCTCCCAAAGATGAAACTTAATACTCAATATCCCTCTCCTCCACACCACGCAGGATCTCCTCTCCTTCCTAGAATTAGCTCATTTCTTTTGTACTTGGATTCCGAATTTTGGCCACATCACTAAGGAGCTGTACAAAGCCATCTCAGGAGACCTTCATGATCCATTAGACAATGTAGCTGCCCTAGCATGCTCCTTCAAGAGATTAAAAGCTGCTCTCACCCAGACTCCCGCCCTAGCGCTCCCAGACCCTAGACAACCTTCACGCTGTACACAGATACCGGGGATGGGTTTGCTGTGGGAATTCTCACTCAGACCTATGGCCCAGACCCACGGGTCATTGCTTATTTTTCTAAGTCACTTGACTTTCTCTTCCATGGCTGGCCAGCCCGTTTGCGGGCTCTGACATCCACAGCCCTACTCATAAAGAGGCCCTCAGACTCATTCCCTAAGCCCACCTCGAGGTACTTTCCCCCCACAATCTCACGCCCTCACTAACCCACCAGGCTATCACAAGCGTATTCCCTTCCAGGTTCAAACCCTACAAACATAGCTCCTTCTAAACCCACAGAGTCACCTCACACATATACCTGATACCCCTGACCCGGCAAGTCTCCTCACGACCAGATTAATTACCAAACAGACTCCTCCACCTGAACCACAGGACTGTCTGGACATAACTGAAAGCTTCTTACACCTATTTCCTAATATTAAGGACACCCCTCTCCCACCACTGGCTACTAACTGGTTTAATGATGGCAGTTCCTTTAAAGACCCACTAAAACAGGCTGGGTATGCCATCATGTCATCACAGTCAGTAGCTGAGTCCGGTCCCCTCCCACCTGTCACCACTTCACAGCAGGTGGAATTCATTGCTCTTACCAGGGCTCTCATTTTAGCTAAAAACCAGCCCACCAACATCTACACTGACTCCAAATATGTCTTCCACATTATTCCTTCTCACAGCCCTATATGGAAATAGGACATCTCACCTCCAAAAATTCACCAATCATTAACAAGACATTCATCATCAAATTGTTCCAAGCAGCCCCAGGCACCTGCCCAAGTAGTGGTCATACACTGTAAAACAGGACAGCAAACTACTAAGGACTCTACCTCAGAGGCAACAACAAGGCAGATGCAGAAGCAAAAAGACAGGTGCAGGGGACCACAACACACTCGCAATTTCTCGCTGTGCCCCCTCAAGCTCCAAGCTACAATGATCAAGATCAGACAGAACTTACACAACTCAGGACATCTCTCAGTGAGGGATGGTTTTATTTGGACAATAAGCTGGTCCTTCTTACCGAACACACCCAGGAGATCCTCATAGACTTACATAATCAATTTCACATCGGTGCTAAGCCTCTCACTGATCTCCTCTCTCAGTCCCTGTCATACCCATCACTATACTCAACTCTCTCTGAAATCACCAAATTTTGTCCCACCTGCCAGCAAACAACCCCACAGGACAACCTCAGACTCTCCCCATACCCCTCCATCAGGTAGGAGGACAGGTCCCGGGACAGGACTGGAAATAGACTTCGCACTCTTTCCACCCAACAAGAAATTTAAATATTTACTCATATTCATAGACACTTTTGTGGGATGGGTTGAAGCCTTTCTGGCAACCTCAGAAAAGTCCTCCCAGATGGTAAAGGCACTATTACATGAAATCATTCCTCAGTTTGACCTCCCTTCTACCATACGGTCCCGCCTTCCTTTCACAAATAACTCAACAAGTCTCTCACGCAGTTGGAGTCAATGGCGGCTACACATACCATACAGACTACAGTAGTCAGGGAAAGTAGAGAGAATGAATGGGATTCTGAAATTACACCTCACCTGACTCATAACCCAGACCCAACTACCTTGGTTGGAACTTCTTCCCCAGGCTCTCCAAAAAATTAGGTCAACCTCGACAAAACCACACATGCTCAGCCCATTCAAACTTGTGTATGGCAGCCTTTGATAACAGGTAATCTACCTCCACCCTCTTCACAATATGGGGACTATGCACCCATTCTTTCACAAATTCGCACCCTGGTTGGGGAATATACTGAGAATATGCTTCCCCCCACAACACAGGTCAAGCCCACCACTTGAATCTCCCAGGGAGATCATGTCTATATAAAATCTCTACAGCCCAAATCCCTAACCCTGGCTTGGTCTGGTCCTCATTTGGTTCTTCTCACTACTCCCACAGCTGCAAAACTTATGGTGTCACCCCCTGGATCCATATGTCGAGGTTAAAACTCCCTCACCAACTTGCAGGACTCAGAGGTGAGCACACACTGCCACCAGTACTTGAGGACTCCACTGACGCTCCTGCCTCCCCACCAGATCCCACAGACCCTACATTCCGATACAGGTGCACGCCCATGGGAGATCTCACTTTAAAGATCTCAAAAGACCTATAGCTCTAACCCTCCACATGTCAAAGTCTGGGTTCAACCTGCTCATCGGCCTAGTAATCACATGGGCTCTGCTTCTCCCCTTCGCTGTGATACACCAAAGCTGTTTCCCTTTACCCTGGGCCTGCTGCTTGTCTTTACTGAAGGCCAAGAGGGCTTCCAGTCTTCCCTACGCCTTAACACTTCCTCTTGTGCCAACTTCACTATCCACGTATGATATTATTCATCTTATTTGTCTGAGTCATTCAGGTTTACCTTAAGAAACTTCCTCAGGCTCTTTCCTACCTACAAATTGTAGGTTTGTCTGGGATCACCACACTTGTGGGATAGAAAGCCTCCTTAATTTCATCACAGATCTCTGGCTCAAGGGGATTTTTAGGACTTCACATCCAATCAAATTCAATTCTACACTTTACTCTTGCTTCTACTTCTAGCAACTAATCAACATGACCCATCTTCCATTCCTGTTCCTCTACTCCCTCACCTCACTACAAGGCGTGAAAGGGAATGGGCGCTAAATTCCCTCATCAATCTCTCCCACACCATTGCCACAGGGGAAGACCTAAAACCATGCTGGATTTGTTACAGCAACCCTGGGTCCCCCGATTCTCACAGAACCACCCTGCAGGCAAACCCTCTGCCAAATGACACTTTCCATACCCTTCTCCAAAACCAGTCCTCACTCCTTATCTCACACAACTACTCACAGCGGGCAGCCTCTAGACCCTCCTCTACTCTACACTAACCTTAAGACTCCACCAGCAGCATGCTTCCACTAACTGAACCAATGAAACAATACTCTAACATAACTAAGATCTCCCTTTACTGCAGGAAGTCCGTCTGCACCCCGTCCACACCAATACTCACACTAGCGCAGTTGACCCTTTGCAGTTTCTGGGGAAAATAGCCGTAAGTAATCTTGACATAAATACCATAGCACCTGAGTCCCTAGTAAAACCCCTCAATTGGAGCAACATCGTCTGTAAACCCCTTATTAACACCCCTTGCTCTCCCATAGCACTTACTGCTGTCTAGATCCCTCTCGGGCTGGAACTAATGAACCTTTCGGGGCAGAGCACTCTAAGCCCTGGAAACTGGGAAAGCCCCTCTCCGGGTCCTTCCTTGCCTACATTTCTCCTCAGTAGCCCCAGAGGACACACAACTGACCAGCCCTCCGATGGGCCACCTACTTCCCTGTGTCTCCTGTACCACACCTCCTTTATTTCCCTGTTCAACAACACAAAACACACCATCATGCAGGCAGCAGAAGGAACTTTTTGGTTATGCGGCCTCCACTCCAATTTAGATATTATGTCTTCCTCCCCACAAATAGCAGCTCTCGCACATCTGGACAACAGCAAACATTCTGGGACATGTACCCTGGGAACCCTAACACGACAGGGAATCTATCCTTAACTCTACAGTCCACGCCAGACCCACCAAAGGGACTAAAAGGGCGATTGGGTTAATAATAGCTGGGGTCATAGGAACCATAAGAGTTGTAGCACTGTGGGGAGGATTCGCATACCACGAACACACCCACCCAGCGACAGATAACGGCCTTTCAGCACTGTCACAGTCATTGGATTCCCTAGCCCATGTAGTACTTGATAACCATTTAGCCTTAGATTACCTCTTGGCAGAACAGGGTGGAGTTTGTGCAGTAATTAACAAAACCTGCTATATGTATATCAACAGTTCCAGCAAAGTAGAAACCAGCTATATATGCACAGGCAGAATGGTTTCACAAATACAACCAAAACCCCAGCCCCATGCAACATATAGCAGGAGCTTGGCTACAACTGTCCTCATGGCTCACTTTTTTCCTTCCCCTACTAACTCCTCTTATGCTCAGTGTAGCCTTTATTTCTCTTGACCCTTATGCCTTAAAGCTGTTCAATCAGTTCCTCCAAAGAACTATTCAATCTATAACCCAAACTTAAATTAACCATGTACTCCTAAGAGAACACAGGTACCAGCCTCTAAATGTCACTGAAGGCAAAAAGCCACACTTCAGAACCAGCCCTAGGGAAGACGAGTAATCCAAACCAGAATCCGGCACCCCTGTTCAGCAGGAAGTAGTCTGAGAGATACTGCGCCCCTATTCCCAGTTCCTACTCCTCCAACCTTTTTTCTCCCCAATTTAAAAAGAAAAAGGCAGGAATGTCAGGACCCACAATAGCAAACTCTAGGCCAGGGATCAAAGTTCAGATATCAGGGCACCATCTGGTCAAGTAAAGGAATGCAATCTTCTGGATTAATATAAGGAAAGCTCATGGACAAGTCTGACATGTGAGATGTGTCCCACGTGTAGCACGTGACCAGGATGGACACTCTGCACCAAAGGAACAAAGGAACAGTGCCAGTTGAAGAAGCCCACTAATAACTTCAAAGGACAATTTCACTTTGCCCAATCAGGAACTGAAACTTGGCCTGACAACACTCTCTCCATCCTCCTTTTCATTCAAAACCTAGGCCACAGGCATGGCGGACCAGGTCTGCACCTCTCTGGGTCGGCTCCATTCCTTTATACCCTCTAATTAAATCTCTGCTTGCTCACTCGCCTAACTCTGTCATGGGTCCTTTGAGCGATCCAAACCCCACACCTACAAGTCTGCTTTAAAACACAGATGACTGGATCCCACTTCCAAACAATTAGCATTAGTTGAGTCTGGGTGCCATCTAGAATTGTAGGAAGCACCCCAGTGGTCATTTAGGTAGGAAGTCACAGATCAAATTTCAAGAAAGACTGGTCTAATAGAACCGAAAGTCAGTCACTGACTTCTATGCCTGTTTCCTGATATGGAAAACCAAAATTTTTTGCTTCATTGAAATCATGGTGTTATTGTGTAGACAAAGTGCTAACAGCTGTGGCTAAATATTTTTGCCATCCCCAAAGCTGAATTTTTAGGTACACT
Organism: Solenodon paradoxus; assembly: GCA_004363575.1. Lineage (NCBI taxonomy): Eukaryota > Metazoa > Chordata > Mammalia > Eulipotyphla > Solenodontidae > Solenodon > Solenodon paradoxus. The sequence goes on along the minus strand of RJWH01002238.1, from coordinate 87,071 downwards.
AATCGATGGTACAGTCATTTTGGGAGGAAGAACGTGTGAGAAAAAGTAAATGAAACTATACCACATACACAACTGAGAAACATTTCTCGCAGGTGGCTTTGAAGGGTCCATTATGCACCCAGCTGGAGTGGAAATGGGGTCATCCCATTCCCCGCTTTCCATTCTCAAAGAGCCCATCCGTCCCCCAGACAAAGAAGACGGGCAGCGTTCTCTGCCTAGAGCCACCTCCCCCAAGGCAACGGATTTCTCTTCTGAGTTAGAATTTCACCCTTCCACAAACCTAAATTCAGCGCTTCGGCCACTCTCACCTCTCTTCTCAGGCATTTCGGCCAAATCTGTCTCCATGCGCACCACTACCTTTTCCCTGTATTAAAGATACTGATCTTCCCCCAGTCCAGACTTCTCAGGTAGAAGAGAAGCCCCCGAAGCCTCGTGGTCCTCCTTCCTGCTGTTGTTCTGGGGGCTTAGCGAAAGCGTCGGTCCGCTCTAGTCCGGCCGGGTTTCTTCCTCACTCCCAAGCCTGGCTCGATCCTACGGAGCTGAAACCTGGAAATCAGGGAACAGCATCTCTGAGGCTGGGTGCTCGGATGCCTGCTCCTGCCGCCTGGAACTGTCCCTTCGGGAGACCGAGCGGCTGGAAGAAACAGTGCTGCGGCTGCCGCCAAGGGACCAGGAGAGCAGACAAAATCCGCCAGGCTGGGCGCTCTCCCCTAAGCCCCGCACTACCCTCCGCCCCGCCCGTCGCGCACCCGCCGGCACCACGCTCACACCCGCGTCCCCGGAGGCGGCAACCGCAGGAGAGGTTCAGGCCGGAGCGTGAGGGGATAGGGCTCATGATCTGCCCTCAAGGTCCCTTTCACAAACACACACTCCAGCTCCGACTCAGAGTAGACTGGGCGGAGAGCAGCGGCTTCTGAGCAAGCAACTCACCTCCCATCCCGGGCCTGACAAAGGATACGAACTTCTAGAGCCAGCTCGGAGTCGCGCATGCGTTAGAAAGAGTGGGGCCAGGCTGGCGGGCTTATCCTCCCTAGAACTACGATTCCCAGAAGCCCCTGGGCGTCGCCGGACTCCATTTCTCAGTAGGTGGGAACACGCGTGTAGCGGTTGGGAGAATCGAAGGACTTGCGCACCCCTTCCTTCTCGCGAGAGTATCGGGCCGCTACGACTGAGTCGGATCCAGGGACCAGGCAGATTCTCCAAGCGAAGGAAGTTCCTTCCGCGCGCTTTGTGTGCAAGTGGGGATGCAGCGCACGGTGCGCTTAGTTCAGCCGAGTTCAATCTAAATTACTGTAATGTAAAACACACTGGAAAATATGGCTTTCCCCCTATTTGTGCTCGCTCTAAAGTGAGCCTTTGCCGTCAATCTATAAGATGTGTTTTTCGGAACAGCGGGTTTGAATACTCAATTCGATATTCATACATCCTACTACTTGTAATACTGAACATTCACGCACGTGAGATAGGTAAATTGAAAAAGCAACCCGTTTCAACAAATTTGAGCAACAGATTCTTTGCGGGCATAAAAATTAGTTTAAATTTATCAAAGTAAGCTCTCTCAAGGGAGCATGGGTCAGCTGTCTAATTCTGTTACTGAACTAATCCATCCACCTCAGATTCAACACGTCTAAACCCCCGCCTTTTCTTAGTGAATTATATACGGCTCACTTAACCATTTGCAAAAGCCATCTATCACTGTCTTTATTTATTGTATTTCTTTAAGTTTACAAATTGTCTATCTTTTTCTGTTGTGAGTGCATATATATATGAGGATATATATGTATATATACACACACATATACACATATATGTTCGTTTTTCTTTTGTTTAAATTTAGATAACACTGATTTACAACACAATATCAGTTTCAGATGTGCAGGTTCACTCTCCATTAAATATACAACACTAAATTTACACTAGCCTTCCACCATTGTCATTGACTCCCACCACTATCCTTTGCCTCGCCCCCTTTTCACTTCTGGTAACTTCAATTCTGTCAACAGTGCCCAAGGGTTAGTTTTGCCTGTTTGCTTTGTTTTCTTGTAGTAGTCCACATATGAGTAAGACCATCCAGTATTTGCCTTTCTCCTTCTGACGTTTCTTTTGTTGAGCATAATTCCCTTGAGTTCCTTCCATGTTGTTGCAAATGGCAAAATTTCATCTTAAAAAAAAAAATAAATAACCGAGTAGTATTCCAGTATGTGTGTGTATATATATATATCTCCATGGTTTTAATCTTTTTTTTTTTTAAAGGAAGGAAGGAGAGGAGAGGAGGAAGAAACACTTTAAAATTTATTTAGTTCTTCGTTTTGGTTCGTTTCCCTCTGGCCTGGAGTCTCGAACTGGGTCCCTGGGCTTTACACCCCAGCTGTCCCAGCTGCCTGAGGCACAGGGTGCTCCTACACCCTGTCTTCTTTTTCCAATCATGCTAACCATGAGTACTTAATGTTGTTTCCATTTCTTGGCTATTGTATGTCCATCTTTTTCTAGTTCCACTAGCATTTCTTAGTTTTGGCCAACGCTATTTCCCTAGGATTACAGATACAACTTCTGACCCGATTTCCCTAACTCAGATGTTCTCTGCCACCATCTATTCTTTCTCCACACTTTCTGAAAAGCAGTATTTCTGATGCAAGAATAATGTCACTTTACTGCCTAAAAGCCTCCAACAACTTTTAATACCTTCTGGGAAAGATTATTTTTAGTTCTGTGCAGAGAAACAGTTAAACGTCTATCAAGATGGTTGAGGTATTCCAAATTATTACCAGAACTGGGGAAAAACAGGGTGTGGAGCCCTAATGATACACAGTAATGCTTTCTGAACAAAGACAAAGTTAAGGGTTGCCTAACCCAAAAGTCTAGCCATATTCCCTATACCTAGTGTCACTACAAAAATTGTGAACCCAGTAAATGTTTAAGATACTGATCCAATAGGTTTGCCTATTAGCTAACTTTGTTAAAATTTTCTTGCTATTAGGGAACATTCATCAGCAGTGTAACTTAATTTAGTAAACTAATGAAATTTTGATGGAACAGCCTTATAATCCTATAAAAATCTCTATGTGACCTCCACCTGATGGTGTGCGTACTCAGAGTCAGCTGAGAGTCTGTGTACCGGCTCTGCAATCCTCAAATCTGGCCATTAGTAAAGATTTTGATTTATTCTCCTTTTCTTAGCTTTTTATTTATTTTTATTTATTTTTATATTGACAGTTCCTACAAGAAGACACATCTTATTTGGTTCCCATTATCCCATGTGGTTCCCATTATTTGAACCTTCTGGTATTCACACCCTGTGTAATCTCTTCCCTGAATGTGGGTAGAACCTGTGACTCATTTCTGGTCAATAGACCACGACAACCAGCAAGAACCTAAACCCTTTCCCAGTCCCCAGGTGCTTGAAGTGGATCATTCCTAGAAAAGTGTTCCCATGAGAATTCGGTTCTGGCTGAGATCTTGATGGCTGGCTACAGAGGACCCAATTAAACTGTGCTCAGACTAGGCTGATCATACCTCCTGTTTTAAATGGGACAGTCCTGTTTGTTTTTATATTTCCTGACAATTGATTTTTTTGTCATATTTTTGATAAACCAGGACCATCTATAATGCAGGGTGACAGAGGCAGTTGAGTTACTCTGGGCCCATTCTATTGAGGGGACCAAAAAGCCCTGTCCCATTTTGTCCCATTTTGAAATATATTCAGCCTAGCCCAGACCCTCACCCACAGAAACTGTGAGATAATAAATGTGTGCTGTTTTGAGTCACTAAGTATGTAGCTCTATTGTTATGCAGAAAAAGATAATACAGCATCCTAATGTAAAAAGTCATTTCTTTTCCAAAACCCAACCTGGAGATCCTTTGGAAGAAGTGCGCTTGTTGGATTGAAAAATTATTGTAAAATTGACTGGAAAGACAGATGACTGCAAATGGTTTTAGATTTGTATACCATAGATTCCCTTAGCCACTGCATGTGCACGCACATATACACGTCATTTATCTATTACTTGTACCCTTCCTGGTGGGTTATATTCCACTGTTTTTTTTCTTGTTTTCTGTTCTCTTTTATTTCATTAAAAAATCCTCGTTAGTGGGGTGTCTTCTTGTGGTGCAGGCTAGTGAGATGCTGGCATGTAGATCAGTAAAGCCCAAGGCCCTGGCTTCAGGACTCTGGGCGGGGGTGAAAAAAATAAAATAAACAACTAAATAAATAAAGATGCTTCCTCCTCCTCTAGCTTCCTTCTTCTCAAAAAAAATCACTAGAAATTTATGTTGCTGGTATTAAATTGAATGTATGAATCCCTAATTATGTGAACTTTGGGTTTTACGCTGCAGTGGGAAACCAACCAAAAGTTCTGAAGATAAAGATAGTACATTCTTTATTTTTAACTTAATTTTATTGTTAAAATTTACTCTACAGGAATTTCAGATATACAAAACTAGAGGATACAGCATAGTGAACTCTCATTTATTGATCACATTCTATCAATAACTACTAGCAATTTGCCATTCCGGTTGTGTTGGGGCCAGAAAATAGAGCAAGGTCGGAATTGGAGCCGGCAAAACATCAAGGACACCAGACTCGGGGCACCTGGCAAAGGCCACCGTGTGAAAATACTGGGACAGTGTGTCTGTGACTGTTCACCCACCAAAATAAGACAGATACAGTTATTTTGTTAGAGAGCAAAGGCTGTATAAACAATCCAATGTAACTTTAAACTTGTTTGCATAAGCTGCTTGAAGCAATGCTCTGTATGAATTCAATAGATAGGGGAGACCAGGATGGTCAGGGCCCTCAGTCTGAAGACTGTTGCTCCCCTGAACCCCACCTTTTCTATCCTCTCAATCTCTCTTGAGTTTCTCATTCTCCTGCAGCACCCTTCCTCAGGCTCTGTTTCCAGGATGATCCCGGGACTGTTGCACCTTTAACTCCATACATTTCAAATAAGCTTCTAGCTAAACTACTGAAGGCCTTTTTTTTTTTTTTCCTGGTAGGAAGAGGAGGAATTCCAGTTGGTAGTGTTCCAAGGGACTTTCCTCCTGGTCACTGACCCCAAAACTGTAGAGGCCTCAGGATTTCTGAAATCCTGGCAGAAGGATATCACTTGAAATCTTGCTTTCTTTACAGTAGCATCTTCATGGATGTCCAGAATATTCTGGTCAGAAAAGTGCATTGAAAGAAAGGCTCCGAAGCACAAGGATAAAGACTGGTTGGTTAAGTTGGATTCAGATAGTGGTTTTCCTCCTCAGGGTTTCAGTGAGTAGTGAAGGTGGTGGTAGCCGGGGCTAGCCTAGAAGCTAGAGTATCCACTCTCTTTGCACTTTCTTCTGTCAGAGAAGAGACCAACTTAACTGTCTTCAGTCTTGTCCCAGCAGAGACTACATCCTGATGGGCCCATCACAGAATACAGTCCAAGGGACTAAGTTAACTGAACCTAGTTACATATAAAATCAATCAAAAGGGATTTTGATGGACTGTTATGGATATGAAAGTGCCTAGCAAACAGGAAATAACAAATAACAATAAAGTGGCATTGTTCTGTGGAGACATAAAAATGTGCTAAGAACAGTGTGTGTGTGTGTGTGTGTGTGTGTGTGTGTGTGTGTATGTAAGAAAATGCATACGCAGGAATGCAGTATGCAAGCAGACAGGAAGAACCATTTTTTGTTTCTCATCTTGGGTGTTCCCTCCATCCCCAGAACAGGAACCCAGGTCCTCGAGATGTATATGGAATGCACTAAGGTCAGAGGAGGCACACCTAACTGTTACTCACCAGGGTGTGCCAAGAACAGTCTCATATTGTCAGATTTATTAATCCCAACACCACATTTCGGTAATGAGAACCCAAACAGCCGTCTAAGGACCACTGTGCTCTAAACTGAGGGTGCAGGGGCTTGGGACCACAGAAGAACGGGCCACAGAATAAGAGGCTGTGGGACATCTTTCAGGTTCCTGGGAAGATGTGGAACCACACTCATGGGAATGTAGTGTCGAACTCTCTGAAGCAGTGTTAGAGCCCGCTTATTCTGTGGAGAGTGACTGAAGGGACAAGGCCACTGAACAAGAGCGTCTGCTCTCTAGGCCTCTCTCCCTTCTCATTCCATCCCCAGTGACTCCCAGTCCACCTTCACCAGAGCAGCCAACGTGAGGCCTGCTTGTCAGGGTCAGACGAGGACTTGCCTCGACCAGCAGACCAAGCCAAAGTGCGCCAGAAGTCAGAACACTGTCTCAACTCCTCCCTACTGAAACATTTCCAAGTCTAGGGGCTTGTCTGGGTCGGACTACATTTCCCAGGAGCCTTGGCGCGCACTTCCACTTCCGGTCCCTTTGTCTGGAGGCGCCCTTGGTGCGGGGAGTCTCAGTTCTCCCAGGCCTCTACGGTGATCCGCCCTGTGGTTGGACCAGTGAGGAAGGGGTGGTCAAATCTGGGAGACTGGCTGTTTCCCACCGGGTCACTGTTCGGCCTGCTGACCTGACCGTATTTTTTTTCAGTTGGAGCTGGGGTGGTGTCTCTCTGTGCTTGACCACCGTGACCCTGGCCCTCTGCTAAGGGTTTTGTGTACCTAACCGGTGTGTGCCGGTGGTTAACATCCGAGACACCTTCGGGTCCTTTGCTTGGAAACTGGCTGAGGACCCACACAGCCAGAGGCACTTGACTGGAAGGTGAGGGAGTTTTAAGTCTAAGGCTCCCAATGTTTGGATCAGATCAGAGACCCTCTCGCCTGCCCCTGAGTGTCCCTGCAACCCAGAGCGTGGTGGAACCGTCGTGTCCACTCAGACAGTGTTAATGTGGGAGGACAGGCATGTCAGAGATCCTTTCATATATATTGTGAGAAAGCAATATTGCTCAGTGTAAAAACTAGGCCAGTTGTTGAACTCTTTGCCTCCTGTTCCTTGCCTGTTCATGAGGTTTATTGTTCTTATTTTAAGTGGTGGTTGTGAGGATTAAGTGGAATTTTGATATGAAACCGTTCACAGTGCCAGACATCGAGTGAAGTCTCATTTAGCAGTAGCCATTATTAATAACAGGCTTCCACTTTCCTATTTGTACTTAAAAAGAAACAAACTCAGAAAGGAAAAATAACTTCTGGGTCACCCAGCCAATTGGCACATAGTGGAAATTAGAACCTAGGTACCATTACTCCCAAAAGGGCACTTTCCACCTTGGACCACAGTTGTGCATCTGTCAGGTATGTTGGTTACAATTGTTTGTATTCCTGGATATCTGTCTCTGCAGGGCCCTGCGATAAAGGTTATTTTGAGATTTGCTTGCGTTTAGGGCTTCCTGAAGACTGAGTGACTGCTGATGTTCTTGACTTTATCCTTTGCTCAGAAGGTGCTGCTTCAGATTCCCTGACTATTGTTATGATTGGGATCTCAGAGAATGGGGAAAGGGACTGTAATGAAAAAGAAGAAAAACTCAATCCAGAATCTCTTGCCAGTTTCTGGGAGAATGTTGGCATTTCCTGGGAAGAGATGTAGAGGACTTGAGGGAGGTTTCTACACTCAGAAGTTCATGCAAAGATTGTGGTGATGGGGGATTGGACCCAGGAACTACAGAACAGAGCTAAAAAATGTAAGCGAGAGGGTTTTGCCGTTAATTGGGAATCTAGAGTGCGTACAAATCTGTTTTTTTTTTTTTTTTTAATTTTGTTTTTTTTACAGCCACTTTGTAAAATGTGTGGGGGCAGTTCTAAAATCTTGGGCAACTAATCATTTTCCTCATTGTAAAAAAATGATTTATGGGAAGTAGTTTTACTAGTGTCATTCACTTTTTACTTGAAACTCTGAAAAAGATATCTCACCCTCTGTTCTTTCTCCATTTAGCCAGCTCCACTTTACCAAAAAATGAGAAACGGGGCAAGTTGGCACTGCTCCCTGGCTTCCTTTGAAGTCTTTTTAAGTGTTCTTTCTTAAGGAGAAACAAAAAGGTGGTCCAGATTAGAAAGGGCTTCCATAGTTCTGTCTCTAATCTGCCTTTCCCCAAACTCCCTACCCTCCGCCCCTCTGATTTTCCAAGGTCCTGGAACTTATGAGTTTCTGTTGATATTAGAGATTGCGGTGGTTTCTTTGAAAAGACTGAGTGAGCAGGGACCCTCCTCACAAGCCTTCAGGCTCTTCTGATCCCTTCTGAAAAAGAATTCAAGGAGAGTCAGAAATGGGCGCAAGACTAGAAAGGGTTTTTTAGAAAAGGAAAGCATACACTCTGAGTGGTGTGGGCGTACTCTAGAATGAATTGTTGGATTTGACTCCAGGGGAGTTTTACTCTGAAAACCCAAGCTTCCAAAATGGTACATAAATTATGCCCATGAGGAAAGTTAAAGTTTAAAAAAAGAACTTATTGGTGGGGCAAGAAAAAGTGCACACACCAGAAATGTGTGAAAGCATGCTCCAAGATAGAGACTTACAGTTTTTTGAAATTTCTGGGGAGTGATTGTGTTAGGCTGATTAATATTCATGAGTTTCCTGTGAAAAGGGTGGAATTTCCTTCTTAAAGGAGACCATGTATGGAATATTCCCTTCCAGCTGCCTGTTAATTTTCCTACCGCTGGCTCATTTACCCTTCCTGTCTTTACCCTATTCTCCACTTGTTGTCAAAGTGAAGTACAGGGAGCTTTTGGTTGGTGGTGATGTGCAGAAAATAGTGAGAATAGTAATGAACAGACAGTTAAATGCCCTTTATTGAATTTTTTTTTTTTTGGTACAAGATACTGTTTTGGGCAATAATGTACGTTTCACTTTTCAGATGAGCAAACTGAAGCACAGAATCAACTTGCCTATGACTATACAGAGACAGAATTTAAAAGTAGGCAGGCAGGCTGCAGCGTCCTTTCTAGTGAGAAAGGGCTATAGGAGGAATAGATTTGAAAGAATTGTGAAAACTTATACTGTTTATAATGACTGAGGTCTAGAAATATTACTTTTTAGGGTAGGGAAAGGGAAAAATTAAATAATAAACTGCAGAATATTAGGAAAACACATAATTATATGTGGAATAAAATAAATAACTTGTAAGCTTACTATTCCAAAATAATCGCAAAGCTTACATGGTCTGTTTTCTTTCTATAGGCAAAATATCAAAATGAGAGAGAAAATATGAGCAGAAGTTTCCTTAATGAGCATGGAATTTTAAAAAAGGAGTTTAGTGGTTTGTTCATTCACTTATTCACAACACCTTGGGCCTGCTTTCTACTAGGCCTACTATACCGGGTGCTTAGGACGCAGGGGTGAATGTGATAACATGCTGCAGTTTAGTGAATCATGTGGCCACAAGGATCCTCATTCTCAGAGCAAAGGCTCAGGCATACCCTGAACCGAGTTAGTGGGCATACCTTTCCCTGACTAAGTCTATATTTAGTCTACTCTGAGGTTATCTTTGAAGCCACATGACTTCAAAGGCTATCTACAGAATCCTTCAAACCATATGACAGCCAAGGTCAAAGACACATTTTGTCATAAGTGTCTCTTTCTAATCTGCTAGGTCTGAAATATCTAACTATAAATTGAAATCCTTTCATAATCTTTTCTTTTTTTTCCAGCTCTGTCATCTAGGAACTCTACCCCAAAAGGGATATCTTAAGGAGGAGAATATAGCTGCTCTTCCCCAAGCAGCAAAGTCCCAGGTGAGTTGGGGATTTTTCTCTTGTCCCTGAAATCTGTCACCACACAGTTAATTTACTTTTCTTATGATTAGAACTTTTCAGATTTACTCTCTCGGCAACTTTCAAATATGCAATTCATCATTATTAACTATATCCACAATGCTATATATGATATTCTCCCGATCCCGAAATTCCAATTTAATTCCTGAAGCAAATCAATTTCTTCCTCCTGGCATGAAATTTCTCTGCCCTATTTGGATAGCAGTTGAAAAGACAGGATCGAGTGGGCAGGATGAAATGGTGACTGGGTATACTTTAGTTGTGTAGAAGTAGTAGTGAAGACCATGGATTTTGGCATTTTTCCCTATCAGTTGTCAGTAGAGGATGTGGAAGATGAGGCCTGACAGCATCATGGGGTGAGAATCAAACTTTCATTTGTCCATTTGAGAAATTTGCACCTGAGACCTGCTTCCATCTACTTAGAATTCTATCGACAGAGAAGATGTATGCAAATGTGTGTGGCACAAATCAGCAAGTTTATTGAGGGTCTACTTAAATAATAAATTTGATAGAAATTAGCAAATTTATTGTGGACTTCAGGAAAAGTGTATAAATTCACAAAAGAGTGAGCAAGCATGTCTGGCTGGGAGTAATTTGGAAAGGCTTTATTTACTCAACTAGCATTTTAAAATCCTTTTAAGGAAAGCCTAGGCTAATGGTAGCAGCAAGATTTGAAGTGGTTCCTGAAGCATGAGTAGCTTTTTGAGAAGAAAGTCTTGGGAAGTTGACATGCATTGCTTATAATTGAGGAGAGATACTGCTTCCTCTGAGGCAGGAAAACAGGAAGCATATTGAGATCATGGGTATATTGTCCTTCATAACCTTATGAGTCTTCTAATCTATTTGCCATGTACTAATAGTCAAACCCAAAGTTCTTGCCTAGATGTAATTCTCATGTTTGGTATATTTCTTAGTTTCTCACTTACCATGCCTCCTTTTTAACTTGATGAAGATAACCTTAAGGCCACCTGAACAAGAGACTTGGATAGGAAAGTCTTATCCATAATTGGATCTCTTTTTACAGGGCTAAGTCACTTTACTTAGCTGAGAAGCTTTAATGGGCTTTTGTTACTCAAAGCCTTTTTTTAAGACTTATTTTTCACCGTATGGATCTAGAAACAGTTTGCTTTTCCAATCATATGAAGCCCCAAATTCTGAACTCTGTTTTCCATTTTATTTTGACTTGAAAATTTGCAAATTCTTTCCTGCGCTCAACTCTTTTTCTCTTTTCTAGATATATCTCAGAGCATCCCATAAAAAATAGATTTTTCCTCTTTCTAACCTATTTCCCTAAAGCTGTTGGCTCAGTGAGTTTTTGATCTACTTTCACGGTTATTATTTTGCCAGTATCTTAAAAGTCCATATTATTCCATCCTTATATATCCATTTCCTTGAAACCAGTCACTTGAGTCAAGCCAATGCCTCTTGTATATTTTAGGTTTTTGTTATGATCATTTATACTTTAAGATTCTAATTTCTGAATTAGGGTTGGCTAACATAACTGGTATAATCAGTAGACCTAAAATGTATAATGGCTCCAAAACATTAGAAGTTTATTTCTTGATCTTGTAGCCCATGACTGGGTCAGCAGGTTGACAGGGGAGCTGTTCATGGCCTTGAGCTATTGGAAATTCTAATATCCTTACCACATGGATACCAAACTTACTCAGGGGTTCATCATCTTACCAACCAGTCAGAAGGGGAAAACACTATGGCAGAATGTCTGTGAGTCAAGCCTGTAAATAGTGCTTATCTGTTCTGCTTGGACAGCATTGGCTAGCACTCAGTCATATTGGGAAATAGAGGTCAATAAAATCTTGTTGACACTATGTACATGGTTGGATACATTTTCTCTTCATCCCATCAATCTCCCCTAATTCTGCCTCATTCGACCTTTTTTTCAGAACCTCATGCAGGTGTTTCAGGATTTTGTGTCATTCAAGGATGTGGCTGTGAACTTCATTGAGGAAGAATGGAGAGAACTGAACCCTACTCAGAGAGTCTTGTACAGGGATGTAATGCTAGAAAACCATAGGAACCTGGTCTCCTTGGGTAAGTTTAAATCCTCTCACCTCATATTAGCCTTTTGGAGATGTCCTTGTTTCCTAGAGATTTCCTTTCTCCCTTTAGGGGAAAATAACTTTATTATTTTTTCTCAGAGTTCATAGTATATTCTTAGACTGTTTATCACTCTATTTGGGTAGAAAATATTCATTTACTTTTGACAGTTAGTTATCCTGTCTTCTGCTCTTGAAAATGCAAGAGTGGGACAGAGAATGGGGTGGTTCTTTGTCTTTTGAACTTATAACCATATTATTTATTTTCCTTGAGTAAGATTTCCAGTTCCAATTGGAACAAGTGGTAAACCCATGGATACAGGAGGGAGAACTGCTAAGCAGTAGCTATATACATGAGAATAAGGCAGATGACATCATTTGAAGTATGAGTTAGGCGTTCTTGCCTAATCCTCCAGGCCTGTAGATTTTGAGTTACCCTCTAGTCTCATATTCATTTAGACATATCAGGGTCGTGATAGTCTACCTCTGTACTTCTCCCTAGACTCAAGGAAGGGATACTTCTTTTTTAAAGTTACAATCCTACCACTTGATCCAGAGATCACTGGAGTACCTTACCCCAGGTATTTTATGAGGTCATTCTTTTCTGTCTATTAGCTGGAGTCTGCCCTTCCTTTACTTGTCCTCATCATACCTTGTTTTTTTCCCTATCTAAAAAGTATGAAGAGAATGAAAGAATTTGAATGTATTTTAAAGGAATGCAATTTTGTATCCAATTTTAAGGATTTAAAATTGACAGCATTTGCTGAGTAGATGTGGGAAGTGAGGGAGTAACAAAGATAATTCTTAGGTTTCTGGCTTGGATATATAGGTGGTTGGGAGTTTTGTTCCCTGAGTAGGCGAATTTAAGGAGAGTCTCAAGCTTTGGCAGGTGGGAGATGAGTTCCATTTATCTCAAATTATTTGAAGTGTCTATAGTAGGTCTAAGCCAGTGGTTTTTAACCATGGGTGATTTTGACCCTGGGGGACATTTGGCAATGTTGGAATACTGGGAGGGTGCTATGGACATCTAGTATAAAAACCAAAGACACTGCAAAACATTTTACAATGCGTGAAACAACTCCTCATACAAAGATTTCTAGTCTGCAGTTGAGAACCTTTGGTCTAAATTGAGAGGTCTGGAAAGTAGATGAATAGAAGGAGGGTATGTCAAATGGATTTTGGTGAAGGAAAGAGATCTTAACTAGTGGTACAGATTTGGGCATCATCTGACAATATGGTAATTGAAGTCATGGGAGTGGGTGAGATCACCCATAGAACATATAAAGAATTGCAAGAGAACCTAGAAGTCTAATGAACATACGCATTAAGTATCTCATATCTATACATCTATATGTATTTACATATATATTTACATAGAGATACAGATATAACATCTGTCTCACATGTAATTTTTCATAAGGAAACAGAAAAACTGATGGCAAGAATAATAAAATGGTAATTTCTAATAATGGGCAAAGGCAGTAGAGGCATATTATGTAAATTTTCAAATTTAAAAAATGTATCAATATAAATAAAGGGGGAGTCCAAAAGGAATCTAAGGAAGGTTAGCTAGAGCGAGGAAAAAAACCAGGTCACATTAATTGTTATAGCGATCAATAGAATGAGGGGAGGGGCTTAGAGTGTTAGAAAGGTCAGATAGTAAAAAGCCCTAAAAAGTTCATTGGACTTAATAGATGTTCCATCTTTTGACTAAACTTGAAGAGGATTAATAGTTCTGCCATTATTTCTGTCCACTGCTTAACTGCCATTGCCTTCTAAATTTTATTTTCCTGAATTATATAAGGTTGTCTAATCTATACACAGATTCTAAAAACAGTTCTCAATATAAAAAGATACAAGCTTTGTTATTTTTCCTAACTGCTAAGACTATAAGAGTACCTGTAAGATACCTAGTTACAAAGTCTCAGCTTTACAATGATTAAAAAGTATGTCGTGTAGTTTTCTCACAGTAAAACAGAGCTAGTTCTAGTGGTAATTCTAGTCCTTTGATCTTTAAATTTCTACATCCTCCTGAACTTTGAGTATGTGTGTGTGTTTTGGGAGAGTGAAATAAAATGAAACAAAGTAGAGGCTGAAGGACATCTTTGACAAATGATAACACTCGGGTAGCAAGAAAAATATTGGAAATAATCTTAATGAATCTGATAGCACCCTTAACATCAATCAAGAACAGTTTCTGGGGACTATGCAAGTAAGGAAGGAAGATATAGGCACTGAAGATTGATCCTAGCTGAGATGAATGTCAGGCAAGGAGTTAAAGTAGGAGTGGTATCAAAAGCCAGGGAAGGTTCCAGTGATTCAGAGAATAGGACAGTTATCATTTTCTTTGTGCAGTACTAGTTATTCCCCAATTGATAGTTCTCTAATATTTTATTCTATAGCATTTACTATGTTGGAAGTTATTTAACTAATACCATTTCAAAAGAGCTGGACTGTATCTGCTGTTTGTCATTGAATCCTAGCACATAATGTATTACCTAGGTATTTCAGTACCCATGATAAATATTCAGTAAATTCTTTGTTTACTGTTTTGACTTATATTTGTGGCTGTGGTATTTATGCAGTTATTACCTCATTGCCATTTTAGCTATTTCCTTCTTCTAGTAAGGGAACATTTTTGCTTCCCCCCTTCAGATTTGAAGACCAGAATGTCAAAACCAAAGAAACTATTTTCTGAAAACAAATCATACGAGGGGATAAATTTGGAGAGAAGCACAGAGGCTGATGCAAGGACCCCCACTTTGAAAGAGGCCTGGGGATATACAGAGATCAAAGAGTGTACTCAAGATAGGCTCTGGAAAGAAGCAACAGTTATCTGCAAGAAAATACATTTCTATAGTAGATAATAGCCCTGAATGTATTGAGTTTGGCAGACATTAATATGAAATCAGGCTTTGTTATACAGTCAAGATACCCTAAAGAAAAGAGACCTTATCCATATGATGCTCAGGGAATGAGCTTCAAACAGAATTTCAAATTAGCCAGAAATCATGAAGATAGCACAAATGAGAAAGTTCTTCAGTGTAGTGAATGTGGCAAGATCTTCAGTGATTACCTGGTTTATATTCAACATTGTATACTTCATACTGGAGAGAAAGATTTGGAATGTAATCCATATGACAAGTCCTTTGGTCATGCTATATACTGCAATGAACACCAGAAAAGTGATACTGGAGGGAAATCTTATAAAAATAGAAAAGCATATAACTGGAACTTGTACCTTATCAAATACCAGAGTGTTCATAATGGGAAGGAGTATAACATATGTGTTGAAAGAGCCTCAATTCAGAATACAGCACTTACTCATCAGAGAATTCATAATGGAACAAAACCTTTTGAATGTAGTGAATGTAGAAAGCCTTTTAGTAATTATTCAAACCTTACTGTACACCAGAGAATTCATACTGGAGAGAAACCATACAAATGCAATGAATGTGGGAAAGCCTTTAATCACAGCTCATGTCTTATTAAACACCAGAGAGTC
This sequence comes from Solenodon paradoxus, assembly GCA_004363575.1. Classification (NCBI taxonomy): domain Eukaryota; kingdom Metazoa; phylum Chordata; class Mammalia; order Eulipotyphla; family Solenodontidae; genus Solenodon; species Solenodon paradoxus. Next base: position 71,849 of record RJWH01002238.1, on the reverse strand, counting down.
CATACTAGAGAGAAACCCCATGAATGCAATAAATGTGGCAAGACTTTCATTCAGATAAGGCACTTTATTTAACATCAGTGAATTCATACTGGAGAGAAACCTTATGAATGTAATAATGAATGTGGTAAAGCCTTCAGTCACAATTCATCCTGTATTGAACATCAGTTTATTCATATGGGAGAGAAGCCATAGGTTTGCAGAGAATGTGGGAAAGCCTTTAGTCACAGCTCTGTCCTTATTGTCCACCAGTTTATTCATACTGGAGAGAAACACTATGAATGTACTGAATGTGGCAAGGTCTTCAGTCAGAGCTCACATCTCTATCAACATCAGAGAACTCACGCTGGAGAAAAACCTTACAGCTGTAATGCCTGTGGGAAAGTCTTTAGTGATCGATCAGCCCTTATTCAACATCAGAGAACTCATACTGGAGAAAAACCCTACAAATGTAGAGAATGTGGAAAAGCTTTCAGTCAGACCTCAACTCTCATAAAACATAAAAAAATCCATACTGGAGAGAAACCGTATATTTATAAAGACTGTGGGAAAGCCTTCAGCCAGACTTCCTCTCTTACTCAACAACAGAGGGTTCGTACTGAAGAGAAACCATTTGAATGTTGTGTGTGGGAAAGCCTTTGGTAGAAGTGCCCATCTTACTCAGCATCAGAGGATTCACTTTGTCAGATAATAGACCAGTTGTTGAAACTGAGGACACTTCATGTGCTAAGAGAATTTGAAAGAAAGTATTACTCATACAGGGGACTTTAGAGAATAACAGTGTAGGTGCAGGCCCCTGGAATGCAAGAGCAAAGAGCAAGGTTGTTTTTTTTTTAGGGCTAGGGGTTGGGATTAAATAGTATTTTCCTTCATGGGTTTGTGGAATTCAAGCTTGTGGGATTCAAGCTCCAGTGCCAAGAACTCAGGAGGTATACACAGGTTTTCTTTTTAAAGTATTAGATACATGGTGGTGGGGTGGAAGAAGAGAGTTCAGATGCTGTCAGTGGCCAGGTATAAAAGTGTAGTGAAGCTTTTTATTACAACCATTGTCTCAGAAAACCTATGCTTGCTTATCACAAAATAACTAATGTTACTTGTTTTCTGTTGATGAAGAAAATATTTTGCTTCTACCGTTTTACCCTTCCTAAAATCTCTTTTCCCTCTCCCCAAGGCTGAAATTATATTCTCAGAAAGTAAACATTTATTTATCCTGACCTTAGATATCTACTATTTCATACAATCCTGACATAAGAGTTGGCAGGGTTGAGCAACACCTTTAGAAAACATTTTAGGAAAAAAAATAACCTGCATGTTTGTATTCATCACCAGATTAAATTACATGGATGATGGAACTTGTAGATAGCCTTAAGTAATTTTATTTATATTTAATGGACCTGGCATTATTTTTTCTTCACACTGTAGCTTTATACATATATGCAGAGTTTTCCTTTCTTTCAAGTTAACCTAAGCTTAAATTGATTTTAGGGAACTTTTTCAGATTTCTATGCATTATTTCCATCTTCTTTTTTTTCTGGTCTAGGCATTTTTAGGTCCCCAAGAGAATTATTGTATAGGATTGGAGTCTTCTGATTTATTAGTCAGAACTTGAAATTTCCATGCTTTTTATTTTTCCTCACTAAAAGGACTACTCTGAATGGTCCCTTCCCACCCACTTCCCTACTTTTCTATTTAAAGCACCCTATGTGGAGTTAATGACAGCTTGAAGTTCAACAGGACTTGAGTTACAGCAGAAAAGCACAAATGAAGGTGTTGAAGAAAGGATTTTTTTTTGAAAATTATATGTAAGATAAAGTGCTCTGAAAGAATTGTGAAATCTGGAAGTAGTTTTTAAAATAGACCACATCTGCAGGAAATTTTAGAAATTGAAAGTGGGCAGGGTTTAGGGAGGAAGAAGCATCATCTATAGTAGAGTCTGTTATTAGAATCAGACCTCTTAAAATAATGGTTGTTAACAGCCTAAGTAACAGTTCTTTTACAGACCTTTCTTTCCTGGGGCCAATTAGCTTTGATTATGGGAAACTCTGGCCCTTCTTTCGAAGGCCTCACTTGTTTTAGAACTAATAACTCAGAAAAAATATCTTTGAACAAACAGCTTTTCCTAGAATGCGTGGGTTGCATGAATTTGTGGATTGCATTGTAGTGAAATGGATTAATTCTACTCTATTTTTATAGTCAGAAGTCTGAAATATTCTAGGACGTCATAATGACAGGATAGTTGAAATAAGAATAGTTTCAGAAATTTTATCACATGACTTTATAGAGTCTATTTTGTTTTACTCTGACTTACTGATTCTTTGCTTTTACGCTTTCTTGGATGTTTCTGGGAAGATCCTCTTTTTAATCCTGCCCACACATTCCTTTTTGTTCGAGATTATAATCTATATCACTTTACTACTTAAGCTAAACCTCTGTGGTTTTAATTAATGCAAGATTTTGGGTATGGTAATGGTGAGTTTTGGACTTTCAGGTTTTAAATAATATTTTTTTAAGTATTCTAATTTCTTTTTGGTAGGTAATTTGGATTCTTCAGATTTTAAATCAGGCAAATCAAAACTTAGGTTTTACACTACTGTAATGCTTTGGTTCTTTTCCTCATGAGCCCACTTACCATGTCCCTTACAAAAGGCTTTGTTTTTTAAATTGCTCACAAGCTTGTCCAACCTTTCTGCTGTTTTGGGAGGATATTAATTTTACATCCTAGTTCTCCTTCCTCGAGTACTCTTACGAAAAAGGAATTATCGGTGGTTTTTATTTTTAAGATGAGTTGACTTTTCTTCTAAGGAATCCTTACATTTAGTTTTTGATATCTCCTCCCTGGTTATGGGCTATACCTTCTTTCTCGCTGTAACCTTCTGTTCATGAATGATACCGGGGACTTGAAAACCTTTGGTCTTTATGACAGCCTTTGCGTAGGTGATTTAGACCCAGAAGTTAATCACTCTGCTCCCACCTCTCATCTTTTGACCCAAGTCCCCCTTAAGCTCAGATTGACGGTTGGAAGGACGCACGCTCCGGCGTTGTCCTGGAAACTAAAGCGGGCTCGCGGTAGGGGGCGGGGTAAAGCTAGATCGCCGCCGCTAATTGGCTAGGACGCAGCACCGTTGCTTCCTGGGTAGATTGAGAGCTAAAGAGTCTGGTATTCGCAGGCTCACTGCTGCCCAATGGGGCTCTGGTTTTTGCTCTTTGCTCAGTTGTGCGCCTCTGAGTGGTTTCTGGTATCTGGTCATCTAGTTCCCTGGCTGACCTATAGATGATCGTCTACCCTAGGGCGAGAACTGATTCTCCTGTGATTCCGCGACCAGGCTCTGTCATCACCTTCGAACCACCTTCCCACCTCCTCGGGGGAGGCAAGCCCCGGGCGAGGCCGGCCCCGGGCTCCACAGCTTCGGAACTGTCTAGCCACAAGTAAGCGACCCGCGGTCTTCCCCCGCGAGGCTGTGTGTCCTGGGCGGGCGACTCACGGCGGGCTCCGACCGCGAGGCGGCCATTGTGGACGCTAAGCGTGGACTGTGGTCCATCGGCTGCCGTGGGGCGGCGAGTCTTTGCTTGTCCGTGAGAAACGATGCCTTCCAGCTCTTTCTCTAGGGGTGAGCCTGTCATGGCCAGACCCAACAGTGCAGCGAAGACCCCATTCCTTCTTTGTGGGAGGGCACAGCACAGCAGCGCGTTTACTTTGTTAAAGGAGTTCGTTAGAGGTGCATTCCAATGATGGCAGTTTAGAATTCAACGCTTAGGCGCTGTAGAGGAGGCTCCCTACTCATTCCTGAGCCCTCTGCCTTGGAGCCTGCATGGTTTCAAAGCCTGGAAGATACTGTCCCTGGCTTAGGGAGGCTCCTTTCGAATGGTGTCTTGATAGGTGGGAATTTCTAACAAGGTGATCTGTATGTAATCTTGGTCGCCAAAAGACTCCTTTTTCTATCTCAGGAGTCCCTTTTCGATATGGAGAAGATCTGTTTTGTCAGAGAACCCCAAATGTGGATGCAGTTCATCCTCACTTGTAGATATTCTGTATACCCACCCAGGTGCCATGGAATAAGATGATATTTCATCCCTCTCCAGCAAGGCATTTAACTTTTTCTAAAGAATGAAGTTAGAAACATATTTTTTGTTCCCCACCCCCACCTTTTTTTTCCTTCTGAAAATATACGTGATGATTCTTTTAGTAACAATGGGAATATTATGTAATGGGACAAAGTTTTTCCATGTATTTTGAGTATGTAAAACAATTGTCAAATATTTTTATACATAGTATGGATCTCTGATTTTTAAATTTCTTTTTTTTTCCTGCCAGTATTTCAATAACCAGCTCTCTGGGGAGAAAAACTCGGTTTGTAGTATTTGCCATTTTCTGCGGTGTAACTGTTTCTCCAATGCCTGAGTTCATTCTGCTCAACTGCACTGAATGTAGAGGTGGGGAGGAATGGATACATTTGGTTCTGGGGAGCTATAGGAGATGGCGCCAACACACCACTGAGGGACACCTTTCTTAAGAAAAATAGATATTCTGTCAATTCCATCGACTTACCATGAAGGAAAAAAAGTTGACATTTTTTAGGCATTTTTAAGTACCTTGAACTTTTCCTGAGTCTTTATAACCCACACTCTGAAAGATCTATTTTCTAACTGAACCTATCCTGTTACCAGGACCAATGATAAAGGAGTCTGAATCACATTCTTACTATTGTGTATGTGAATAGTCCCCCACTCCTCCAGTTACATAGAGGACAACCTTAAAATAGTCGAAAGACTTTTGGAGAATGTCTCTTTGGGATCCATATTTGGAAAAGAATGAATATAAGAGCTAGTTAGAAATACCTAAGAATAATTTAGGAAGAATGCAGAGAAGTTTTTTTATTCAAGGAGCAGGAGTTAGGCAATTGGCTGTTGCCCACATGAAAAAACTTACGTTGGGTAAGAGCTGGGAATGTGATTTTATATTAAAATCAGATACAATAGTTAGCTCCTAAATATGAGAAAGCATTCAGCCATTATTTATTGTATATCATATATATAAATGTATCAGCCATTATATGTGTGTAAATTTTTCTCAGCTATTGTACATATATATATATCTATATCTAGATAACTATACATATAGCTATCTTAATATCAAAGCTTACACCAGAGAGGAGCTATAAAATACAGTGAATATGAAAGAACCTCATCATGAAACCTAATCTGATATAAAATAATTTGACTGGAAAGAAACCTGAATTATCTTAGCTGTGCAATAACCCTGACAGTGACACACATCTTACTCCTCACCATAACACACCAGGGAGAAGGATGTGAATGCAGCAAGTGAGACAAAGGCTTTAGTCATAGCTTCACCCTTTTTCTTCATCAGAATTTACACTGAAACAAAATGTACTGTTAATTTAGAGAATCTGTCACTACTGATCTTTCATTTTGCATTTGATAATTCCCTGGAGGCTCTATATAGATGCAGCAGAGGCTTCTGCTTTCATTTAACCTTAATCAGCATCAGATAATGCATATAATTATACATATAAAATAATGAAAGTAGAAAGACATGAGACAATATTCACAGTAATATCAATATTTGATAATGCATATGGGTGAAAACAAAACCTTAGAAATATAATAAATACATTGTGAATCCATGGCCTAAAATTTTGTGCTTATTATTGTCACAGTTTTCATAGGCTTCAAATACAGGAATTTGGACATATAAAAGATTCAAGCAACACCAGGTTAATTGTATGTCAGATAATCCTTTTCTCCAGACTGGAGAAAGTGCTTGTAATTGCCATAGGTATTAGAAAGCCTATAGTGGATCATTTTTTAATACTCTCTAGTGATATATTTTAGAACTGAAAGGGAACTTCAAATATCTAGACCATTATCTTTTATTTTACTTTTTTAAAATTTATTTTTTATTGTAGCAATTATTCTACACAATATGGATTCTTTCAATTCTACAAAATAACCTCAAATGTATAGGTTCTTGATTGCTTAAATATATGTCAGCCACCCCGACCTCCATCAAATCGCCAAATCTTCTTCACCGTTGTCCAGTGGGCTCCGTCAGCATTTGCCCCCACCCTACTCCATCCCTATTGGTAACCTCAGTTCTATTGCAAGTGTCCAAGGGTTGCCTTTGTTTTGTCTATTCTCGTTCCACCTATGCTGTGAGTGAGCTCATCTCGTATCTATTTTTCTTCTTTTGACTTATTCATTTAGCATAAACCCCTCTAGATCCATCCATGATTCAAACGACAGGATTTCATCTCTTCTAAGTAGTATCCCATTGTATATATGTACCACATCTTTATCCATTCCTCTGACATTGGGAACTTAGGAGTTTCCATTTGTTAGCTACTGTGAATACAGCTGCAATAAACATGGGGGTGCATAAACCTCTGCAGATGAATGTTTTTGTATATTTTGAGTAAATGCCCAAAAGTGGAGTGGCGGGATCATCTTCCAACTTTTTGAGGACTCTCCAAACTGTTTTCCATAGGGGCTGCACCAATTTGCGTTTCCACCAGCAGTGTAAAAGTGTTCTCTTTTCTTCACATCATCATCGCCAGCATTTGCTGTTTCCAGTCTTTTGGATAATAGCCAGTTTCAGGTATAAGGTGATTATCTCATTGTTGTTTTGATTTACATTTCCCTGATAGCCAGCAAGTAGAAATATCTTTTCATGTGCTTGTTGGAGGCCATGTATTTTTTACAATCTTGGAGATAGAGTTCTAGAGAAGTTAAATGATATGCCCAAACTATTTTTTTCCCCTGTGGTTAACAGTATAACTGAATATCCATGGGATTTATTTTCCAAATTCTCAGAAACATGTTGACTACAGAGGATAATACTAGGATTGCACTGGACTAGGCTTCTAAACGAGGGAAATGAGCAGGTTGAATGAGGGAAAAGTGCATCAGAATTTGTCATCCTTCTTTTTGCGTGAGGCAATTGGGAATTCTTTGGAGAAGAATGGATTTTCTTTTTATTGAATTTAAACCTTAGAATATCTCTAAGCTGTGACGAATTCTGTGTGAGCACAATGGGTTAGAGATCATTCCAACTGACATTAGACGCTTGTCTTGCAAAGACTAATGTCAGTATTTTTGTGAGTGAGTAAACACATTTTGTTTATTTACTTTGCGCACAAGATTTTCGTTGGTTCTTGGCAAGGTGGGTTTTTGCCCCAAGAGACAATTGCCAATGTCTAGAGACAATTTTGGTTGTTACACTCTGGGAGAGACCCTCACTATTATCTAGAGGATAGAGATGGGATGCAAGTAAACATTCTATGATGCACAGAACAATCACGCCAACAAAGAATTTTTGGACCCCAGATGTCAGTAGTGCTGAGGAAAAACCATTAGATAAGCAATTTGCCTTGGAAGTATGTAATCAGTGAGTGGCAGTCATACTTGCTGTGGAAGTATTAAAGTCAAAAGCTTTTCACCTGGCGCACATTTGATTGTAATAATCACTATTCTCTGTGAAATGGTGTTTTCAATTCTTCCAATTCTTTCACAAAAGTGAAATATTTTTGCAACAGATTCGAGTAATGTCTAAAATGTGTATAAGGGTTCCTCTGTTCCTCCTCAAATTCTGCCCTTTAGAAGTTGTTGATGTAGATTCAGATTCTTATGTAGTGTTAATATATATGTGTGTGTTTGTGTGTGTATACACCTGACAGTTTTGTACTATTTTGCAACTTTTTCAAAATTCTACTGTAGACATCAGGTATTTTAGAGTTACCTCATTTTTATAAATAGATGTACTGTGTTTGATGTATGGATGTACCATAACTTATTTATATTATTATCAATGTCCATTTGAGTTGTTTCTGAGTTTTGGTTGATAGAAGCAATTATAACTGTGGATGCATTTAAAATCTTGATGAATTGGCTGTTCCAATTGATGCTCCAACAGTGTTTGAGAGTACCTATTTATTTCCCCAGATTCTTGCCTACATTGGATACTATCACAGGTTTGCTATTTTAAAAAATTGTTATATTTCATTTTTAATGAGCTTGGGTATCTTTTCACATATTTCTATTTTTATATGTTTATCGGGCCATGGATTGCCTATTTCCCTTTCCTGTTTTAATGTTGGGTTGTTTTCTTTTTTATCAATTTAAAATAGCTCTTTACACATTTTATTTATTTATTTTAAAGGAAAGGTGCAGGAAGGAATGCAGGCAAATAGGCAGGAAGGCAAGAAGAGGGAGGAGGAAGAAGCACTTTTATATTTTACATAGTTGTTGACATGGGTTGTTTCTCCCCTGGAACTGGTAATCGATTCCAGGGATCTGTAGTCTGCACTCCTTCAGAGGTGTTTGATCTGCTACTCCACCATGGCGTGTCTATACATTTTATTTATTAATGTGTTTTCCGAAATTTGTTTTTGAATAAGGAATGAATTAGGGATAAAATATTTTCTCAAATAGCTATCAAACTGGCAACTTTTTTTTTTTAAAGGAAAGGTACAGACAGGAATGAAGGTGAGTATGCAGGTAGGTAGGAAGAGAGAGGAGGAAGAAACACTTTATTTAGTTGTTCATTTTAGGTTTCTTGGTTGTTTTCCCTGGCTCTGGGATTTTAAATCTGAGTACTTGGGATGTATGTGAACTACATCTGGTGGTCTGATCTATTAGGTCACTAGTGTACTCCAAAATAAACAATCTTTATTAAACATTTCTTCTTAATGTATTGAAATGCTGACGTATCTAATCTTGTGTCAGGTGTGCAGTGTTTAACTTATTGTAACTTTATAGCTGGTGAAGAAAGATGAGAAGAATGTTAAAGGGTGTTCTATGGCATACAAAAGTGAATGGTTGGAGAAAACAGGGGGGTGGATTGGAACATCAGAGACTAAAGGAATAGGGCAAGAGAAGGGAGGATGATGCTGGCATGTAGGTGGAGTTCAGATCATAGAAGACCCAGCAGGCCATTTGAAGGTTTGGATCTTTAGCCCTGGAGCCATGCAACCATTGGCAGATTTTAAGCAGAGGAATAATGTAATCTGTATTTTATAATTTTGACTTAAATGTTATAAAACTTTCTCCGAACTTTTATATCCAGTCATGGGATAATTGGTAGCAGGTATTCTTCTTACCATAAACTTCTATAAGATTTGAATAAACATAAATGATAACTTTTCAGGCAATAAATGACAGGTAACACAAAATCACAAATCACTGACAGAAGGGAAAACTCAAGAGGTAAGAGCCCTATGGTAATTCACATTTCTGTTTTGGAATAATATCTCAGTGATGACTAAGAATCCAAGCAGAGCATAAAGGTCCCATTAAGCCGAGGGCAGAAATCAGGATACAGAGCAATCGAAGCATCTAGAAAATGGAGGTGAGTGAGGTACAGAGAGGAGGGTGTTGGATATAGAAATTGTCCCAGAAGTACATGAACAGGTCCCCTGCAAATATAAGGCTGAGAGCTGACATGAGCTGGGTGAAATCAGCTAAGATTCATAAGATAGCTACTATGGGGCTAATTGTGGAGCAGAGGTACTAGAAGTCAAGTATTGTTTTAGGAAGAGAAGTTCTTAAGCAGTGGAGTTCTTGCCCCAACAGAGTAGAATGGGAGTTAATACCTTATTAACGCTCTGGACATCCAACTATCTAACCAGGAAGAACAACCTTAGGACTAAGAACTGTAACCTAGAATAAGATGACCTCTAGATTCCTATCAAAGCCTAAAATCAAGTCCTGGTAAGATCTACATGGGAAGCAGTGTTTGCAGACAGTTAAAGGGACTTGGGAAACAGTAGACTTTCCGAAGTCTACACTAGCAGCATAAAGTCAAGTCTATACAAATTTAGGATGATCCAGTTAGTAATTTTACTGCCTCTTAAGGAATGGTACTTTTCACTGGAAAGTAACGGAATTCAGAGATTCTTCAATGACTTATTCAAAATATCTAGCATTTAATTTTCAAAAGCACTAGATAATCACAGCAAATGTGATTAATAGCCAAGAAAAAAAATCAATATACAACCAAATCTGAGATTATCCAGCTGTTGTGCTTAGCAAATGAAGTGTTTAAAGAACTGTCATAAATATTTATATAATTAAAAAGAATATGTTATCAAGAAAGTATTGCTGGCTCTAGAGCAACTACTAAAACTGTAATAATAAAAGATATAACTAAGACGCCAATAGAGTAAATAAAATTGCACCCAAGGTATTGAATTAACTCAAATGAAGATACAAAACTAGAAACAGGATCAAAAAACAGGACAAAGGGAAAACAAGGAGGTAGAGTTAAACTTAATCACATTGATAATTACATAAAGTATAAATGGACTAAATATCTCAAAGGAGGTCATATTCATCAAAAAGTGCTGGTTTAATTGGAGAAAAATATACCATAAAAGAAAAAAAGAATCTAGATATAGATTTTAGTCCTTACACAAAGACAGATCATAGACTTAAATGTATAAAACTTAGAGAAGAAATATAGGAAAAATTTTATATGGCCTTGGGTTTGGTGATAGTTTTAGATACATTATCAAAAGCAGAATCCATGAAGAAAAATTGATGTTAGGCTGTATTAAAAAAACTTTTGCCATGTAGTATATTCACTTGAGTGAGAAGTTACAGGAGAAATTATTTGCAAATCATTTGTCTGATAAAGAATTTGAATCCAAAATATCAGATCAAAGAACTCTTGAAATAATAGGAAAACAGCACAATTTAAAAATGGGCAAAATATCTGACCAAACACTTTACCAAAGAGATGTACCAATGGCAAGTAAGCGTATGAAAAGATGTTCAACATTTTTCATTAGAGAAATGCAAATGAAAAGACAACTACACACCTACTAGAATGGGTAAGCTCTCAGAAGTTGACAAAATCATTTGCTGTTAGTGATATGGAACACGAGTGCTTCGTCATTGTTTATAGGAATGCAAAAATGAAACAGCTTATTTCTTACAAAACTAAACATAGTCTAACTATATGACCTAGAAATTGTGCTTCTAGATATTTACACAACTGACATGAAAATGTGTCCACACAAAACCCTGAACATTTATATCAGATTTATTCATATATATTTCACAACTGTCAAAAACTGGAAGAAACCAAGATAACTGAATAGCTTGAACTGTGGATTCTTAAACCACTAGAGTGAACTGTGAATTCTTAAACAAACCAGTGTGTCTGTATAATGGAACATTTGAGTTGTCAAGCCAACAAAGACATGGATGAATCTTAAATGTATATTTCTAAGTGAAATAAGCCAATCTGAAATGCTACAGTCTGTTTGATTCCATTTGTATGACATTTCAATGTAGATAAAACTGTAAAGACGATAAATATCAGTGGTCCAGAAGTCTGAGGAAGGGGAAGTTGTTTAAAGTAAAGCACAGGACATTTTCAGGGTGGTGACACTTCTGTATAAAACTGTAAATAGACTAAATAGCTCAATGAAAAGGGAACTAATTCATTCAAACGTATGGGGAACATCTGGAGAAAAATATACCAAAAAGACAAAAAATTTAGATATAGACTTTAGATCTTATACAAAAATAACTCAAAATAGATTATAGATAATAAATATGTGACATTATGTGCTTATTAAAATCTGTAGAATTTATTAGTACAAAGAATGAAACTTAATGTATGCAAATTAAAAAAATTCATTTAGGAAGTTGTGGATCCCAGGAAAGACTACAGACTGTGAAATGAGAATCTAAGTGTACTCCAAAGTTTGTTAACTGACCTCACTGAAGCAGGTAGGGTACACAGTTCCTAAATAACTTTGGAAATGAGTGGAGTCTGCAAGATTAAAGATAAAGGAATTGTACATAATCACTGTACTCTAGTTGATAAGGTTATTTCCTGTGGTGGTATGGGTTAACAATTTGGAAACTATTATAATGCAAACTTATTTGCACAATTAAGTATGCAGAAGGTGTGTGGGGGAAGCTGGATTTCTCTCTGCTGGAGTGGGAGATTACAGACAAGAAAGTGGAGGCTAGAATAATCCCTTGGACTGGATTAGAACAGGAGACATCAGGATAAACTCATTTTAATAAAGATACAGAAATATTTGTAGATAAATATATGATTAGAGTTAGCCTACACATATTGTCTTGGTATGTCAGCTGACAGAGCATTCATGTCATTCTCTAAGAAAAGGAACCAGTGCTCCTTGGAGAAATAGCTGATGCTAGATTGGACAGAGAGTATACAAGATGAGCATGGAACATTTTACAGTTCTCAAAATACAAAAACAAAACATATTACAATGGTGGATGTTAAAAGGACACAGGAGCCAACTAAAAAGTTCCCAATCACCAAAACTGATATAAATTGGCCAGCAATAAAGTAGTCCTGAGTCATAATGCAATATAAAAGATAAATATACTTGAGTCCATAGTGATATAAATAAATTATTGAGGAAATAAAAAAGAATAGATAAATCTGTATAGAAGAATTCTAAGTAATTTCTGTAGATACTGCAACCTCAGGGAGGTAGAGTATAACTTTTCACTCCTTAAGTGTGAGAGTCATATAATGACTTCCATCTCAAGAGGGCAGCAAGACAGGGGGATAAGAGTAACTTTACAGTAGAGAAACCTGATAGATACTACCCCAGTCAGGTGATAAAGGTCAACATTAACAGTTATAAATCAGGTTGATTATTATGTGCTCTTGATATGCTGTGGTAAAAATGAAACTTTATTTCTGTGGTCTTCCTCCAAAAACTTCATAACCCCAGTCTAATCATGAGAAAAACATGAGACAAATCTCCGTTACAAGACATTATATACAATATCTGACCAGTACTCAATATTGTCATGGTTGCCAAAAACAAGGGTCGTCTAAGAAATGGTCACAATCCAGAAGTATCTAAGGAGACATGACAAATTACTATGATGTGGTATCCTGGGAGAGAAAATGACACTAGATAAAAACAAAGGAAATCTGAGTAAGTATGAACTTCAGTTAATAATGTTCAAGATGGTTAATTGTGATGGATTATCATAACAAGATGTTAACATGAGTAAATTTGGATGTAATATACATGGGACCTCTAAAAAAGTTTCATCTACCATGGTAGAGAAATAGATTCTTTCCACAGAAATTATAAAATTCTCATTGAAGAACCACTCTGAGAAAGCAGCCATAAATAGGAAGAAGAAATTATTATAAGGGCATAACAGGAAATTGATAAAAATATTGATTTAGGGGAAAAAAGCTACTTCTGCTTATACCTCAAACAAGTGCACAGTACATATTCTCTAGAAGATCATCAGGTGTGCCTATGTGTAGTTCACATTTTGTTACTTAGATAATATAAAATTGACTAAAGGGTTGAGATTTAATCATTTTCACTTTTTCATCAAGTGTACTCTTCAGTGAAATTGACTTTAAAAAAAACTTCAAGCATGTGGGTGAAAGAAAACAATGATTACCAGCACAGTTGGGTGCTACTACTTGGATTTGTGCTAAGACTATACCCTAATGGAGGTGAGAAACACGCAGATGAGATAATGGAGCCTCAAACGACAGCAGTGGAAACGTAAGGGTAAATGTTCTGGTGATACTCAGGATATAAATTGATAATGGGAGGTATATGGGGGCTGAGGGTAAGGGAGGAGGTTATGGATGCCCCTGGGTCTGATTGGATATTGGCAACAGTCCTGGAGATAGCAGTTTTTGACTCATTTGTTCAGCAGGTAACTGAGATCTTAGGAATGAATGAACTCATCTAGGTAGGGAGAATAGACTGTGAAGAAGTGGTGGACTTCGATTGAGTTGGAAGGAACTTCTCACCTTTAACAATCAGGAACAAGGAACAAAGGAGCAAGAGAAGAATGAAAAGCAATGACCACAGATATGAGGACAACCAAGAGAATATACTGCCAGTTGAATGTTGCCACTCCTTATCCAGTTCTCTAATACATGGTTTTATTTTGAAGTTTAGAATCTTATAATAACTCTTGAGTGTTAAGAAAATACTGTTCTACTTTTATAGGTGAAGAAATTTAAGGCTCAGAAGGCAAATGATATTGGTAAGTGGCTAATAAATGTCTGAGGTGGGATGCAAACCCAGATCTTCTCACTCCTAAATCCTGAGCAGCTCTCCTTGTGAGCACCATCAGTGTACTGCCATAGATGTGTAAACAAACAGACATTTTTCAAAGTCACTGTTTTTTGACTATGTAAATTATGTTAATTCAAAAACAGGAAAATATGGGAAAGCACAAAAATGCAAATACATGTAATAATTACAGATCTCTTTTTGCTATATACATGTATGCACACATATACTTAAAGCTTTTCTTTTTGACTTAGTCTTATAGTGTACAATCCATTTCATAACCTTTTGGAAACAATATATTGTGATCCTTTCCTCATGCCATTGAATAATGAAGAACTGGTTTTGAATGAATTGTTTTGGCAGAATCTCAAAAAAACAAATAGAAAACTTGCCAGAAGCAAACAAGTCAGTTTGGGTACATGACACCTCCCAGGCATATCTTTCTAGTCTACTGTGAACTCAGAATGAACTCTTACCCAGGTCCCCAAGATGAAACCATACCAAAAATAAAGTTACAAATGCCTTTACTCTCAAGTAAGGAAAACAGAATTAAGAGGTCAGCTTGGATGCCAGGATAGGTATCAGGCAAGATAAGGTTCCAAATCAAAATATGACACAGGTCCAGAAGCTACGTACACAGTTGGGAGTGTGTGGGTGTGTGTGGTGGACCACATGCTCTAGAGATCAGTAGAAGCAGTGTTTCCTGGTTCTTGGTCAGGGCAGCAGGTAAAAGGTACACTATTGCTTGATATTGGGCAGTGACCTGGTGCACATTTTCTTAGGATGCAGTCTGTCTACTTCGAGATGCTAGAGCTAATAGGTCATGTTGGAAGAAGACAGATGTAAGTCTAAATAGAGAGCATATGGTCAGAAGTCATAGCAGATCCCTTACACCTGTATTTGGATTTCTTCAGTATGAATTTTGCCCACCTTTGTCTTCACTCACAGTTTTTATTATCCAGACTTTTCATCAGTTTTTCTCTCCTCCAGTTCTCATACTTACTATTTCCATCTTCTGTGCCTTATGAATGTTACTAGTTGTGACCAAACCTCATACTAAATCCACCTTTTCAACTTTATTCAGTGTTGGCTTCCACAAGTCTAGCCCAATCCTGGGCATGAGCTTCTTTTTAACTTTCCCGTACCCCTGCCTCTCTGGGACAGGTAGAGAGGACTGGGGATTGTCTGTACTGCCTCTTCAACATTATAATGGATACATCATCCTAACAATGTATGAACTCCACCTGTGCCAATATCTCTTCATAATAGCTGCCATCATATTGGTTCCCTAGAGCCCATTTTTTGCTTTCAATGATGATTCAGAACTGAGTCTTCAACCTTATTCTTAAATCCTACCTTAGTGGATGTGTTGCTTTGTTTGGGAATCCACCAGGTGTGGTTTCATTCAAGCATTGTGCCCCTCTTCTGTTTTGCCACAGGTGGAGATGGGGGTCTTATAATCCAGAACAGAGAGAAATACCTGATGATGGTTATGACTAGCAAAACATTATGTCCCTAAGTGAAAAGGCTCCTGAGGACAACTGAGGTCAATATCTGACTTAAACCCAAGGGTGTTTATGATGATTGGTGTGATCCAGGTTTCTTGGCAATATTCATTCTTTCTTGAAATAAGCTGACAGCTGCTTGAGGTATAGCTTCACTTAAAGTTCTCGTGGCAAAAGAATTCAGGTCAATTTCAGATTTGTCAGGATATTTCAGGTTATTTGAAGACCAATCTGAATACCTTGAAACCATAATGAAATATATAGAAGGTGGATCAAGATGATTCTGTAGTTCGATGATGTCACCGAGGGTCAGGTCTGGTTTTCTGTGCCTTGTCAGCCCATCATCCAAGGGCTGGTCCCTTCATATCCTTGGACACTTGCCAGCAGTAATGACTCTTTGTCCCTCTCCAAAAAGAGACTAGTTCCACAAATCTCTCTCTTAAAAGCAAGGAAAATCCCAGCAAGCTTCTTAGATATCATTGACCTAAGTTTACATAGACTTCCCTATCCCTGGAGCAGTCACCACTGGTCAACAGACTGGAGTGACCAAGGAAGAGTTAATAGAGCCCATCTCTGGAGTTGGGGTGTCATCTTTTCCAAACAGTGAGAAAAAATTATAAAAAGCTATTTTCTGCCACGCTGTGATTTAGAATGAAGATTGAATATAGATTCAGAGAAGTCTAGGCCTCTCTGGTGATCTAGGCCTGTCTGGGAACCTTGTTGAATGAAAGGCTGAGGAGCCGCCTAGCAGAATGTGGGGCTGGGTGGGATTTAACCAAGATGAATTTAGTGACCAGTTACAATTTCAGGACAGAGTGGAAAACTGGTCCTAGGTAGGGTAGTATCAATCCTGGAGCCACATCTATAGAATCACAGAATTAGGGAGAAAAAGGACTCTGAATAAAAATAATTGGACAGTTTCAGTAAAATTAGAGGGACCTGGTATCCTGAGCATTCATGCTTTGGAACTCCTCTAACAGAACATGCTATGTGTCATCTCTGGGCAACTTGGGTACCTTCTGGATCACAGAGTATCAGGGACAGCAGTGGTGGGAGAAGGTTGGTTAGTGGATGCAGTGGTACTTCAGGGGCCCTACGAAACACTGTGAAGAGGGGCTGTGCAGGTCTGGAACCCTGCTCATAGTCGAGGCTTGTGTATAGGGCTTTAAAATTTTTAGAGAAAGAAGGGTCATCCATGGCCTGTTCCTTTTCTCACAGTTTAAGGGAACTCATTTGAAGGAACTTCAGCTAGTCTAATCCTGGTATGTTTGTTATAATATTATTAGAATATACATTCTCTTGTATTTATATGATATCCTCACTTCCATTTCTTCATAAACGATACTATGAGTTACTTGGAGCAGATACTGTATCTCTACTTGACAGGTCAGGAAACTGAGGCTCAGAGAGATTAAGATATTTATCAAGGTCACACAGCTAGAAGCACCATTACTAGCACCATTACTCTGACCACTTGATAATTCTAACTCCAGACTCTCTTTTTAACTCCAGATCCCTCCCGTATGAAAAACACTCAAGTTTCACAGCTCCAAAGAAGACATACAGATGGCCAACCAGCACATGAAAAAATACTTATTATTAGGGAAATGAAAATCAAAACCACAATGAGACATCATGTCACACCCTGTGAGAATGGCCTTTAACAAAAAGACTAGAAACTGGCACTCCCTGGTGACCTAGTGGATAAGTAAGTCCACAGCCTTCAGTCAACACATTCCCCATACATCCCAAGGACCCAGGTTTGTGATTTGGGCCAGGGGCAACAACCAAGATAAACAACTTAATGAAATAAATAAAATGCTTCTTCCTCTTGCTTCCTGCTTGCCTGCCTCCCTGTCTTCATTTCTTCCAGTGCCTTAAAAAAACCAAAAAACAAAACAACTGGAAACAACACCGCACTATTTACAATAGCCAGGAAATGGAGACAACTGAAATGCCCATCATCAGACGAATGAAGAGGTAGTGTATATACACACAATGGAATACTACTCAGCTATTAAAAAGATGAGACCCTGACACTTGTGACAACATGGATGGAACTATAGTGAAACAAGTCAGAAGGAGAACGACACTCATGTAGAATACACAGAAGCCAAGCAAATGAACAGACAACAGAAAACAAAAACTAACCCTTAGATTCTTACAGCAGAACTGGGTTTGCCAGAGGATAAGTGGTTGGGGTGTGGACAGCGGTGGAGGACTCTTAGAAATTTGGTGGTGGGCATGGCGAATCTTTATATGATAAAGAACCTGAACATCTAAAATGTTTATTGTGTTATAAATAAGTTACCTCAATAAAAACTAAAAAAAATTCACAAAACCCCAAACCACTCAAGTTTCCTGATGAGCCCATTTCCTTCTTACTGAAATATTCATGACAAGATAGCAGTTATTTGACTCTCTTGGAGGTAGTGGCTCCTGTGTCTGCTTTTGAGCACTCTTGGTGCTTTATCTAGCTCCTGGGTCAATGTAGCATGCTTTAGGGAGGGTTGCGCTCTCATCCCAGTTAAGTCCATATACAGGTTTTATGCTTCTCCACCCAATACAGAGCATCCTTCAGCAGTTTGGTTTGCAACAATGAGGTGGAAATCAAAACCATTTGAGCAAATGGATGTCCCAGGGAAGTGGAAGCAAGGCTAGGCTTCAGTGGCTCCTGAGACATGTGCTGTCTTCCTGCAGGAGGATTTTGGTGAGGCAGACAGGAAAACAGCCCTTTGTTCTCTTCCCTAGACACAGACAATCCCTGGAGAGATGGTTGGGTTTGGCTCTAGAAAGGAAAATGTTTTTTCCTCCCATTACTCATGGGTCTAGGTCAGTGATCCTTCCCTTTTAATTTAAAAAGAAATGAAGAAAGAAGCTGAATCCAAGATTGCTAGGGGAGAATTAACAACATTCTTACAGATACCACAGATGGCATTCTGGTTAGCATCACCGGCTCAGGCAAATCCCAGATGGTTCAGAACCCAGTGTCTTTGGACATGTTATTGAAGTCCCATAAGCCTCAAGTTTTCCAAGGTTCTTTCCAAGTCAGAAGCTGTGTGCTGTGTGCTGCTGTAACTACAAAAAGTCCTTCACCCACGCCTTGTAACCTGACACTGCCTGTGGGCGGCCGTCCAACCCACCTGTCTGCCTGCCCACCCTTTCTGCCCCTCCCGCTGCTGCCCCGGCTGGGCGAGGCTGGGTATGAGCCAATTCTGCCCTTTATGAAGGTGAATATGACTCTGTGGAATGTGTGTTATCTCAGCAAATTGCAAGAGTCATGTGCCCATTTTTACTGGGAGCCGAATTGTCGTCCAACTTGCAGAAAGCCCGCGGTACCGAAGCAACAGTTGATCCGGGGCCTCTGGGAGGAGCCAAACTTGGAATCCTTCTTGTGACCCCAAGGCAAGAAAGGATATATTTGAAAATATTTCTTTTGTTTGTTACTAGATTTTTGGCCATTTTAGGCATAACCTGTAAAGAGAGCTAGAGTTTAACTTGTGTGATTATGTCATAGTTCTTAGAATTGTGAAGGAAGCTGATTCAAAAGAGCAGAGTTCAACAAATGTGCCACGTGTCACATAACTTCCTGCTCTTGGGTCTGGACTCTTAAAAATAACCGGAGGGTGTGGTCAAATTACTGACCTTTTCATTTCCAGGATGTTCTAGGTTCCCCCTCCATGGATTCCTGGTTAGTCCAGCTGCTAATTCTGGCCCTGTAAGCCTGGGTGGTTTGAAAGGAGGTGATGGAGGGAATCCAATGGCCACTCCTTATTGGCAAACACAGTGGAAGCTGGAAACAAACTGGAACTAGACTTTTGCTGACTAGGAGAGGAAATGACCCCGTGCTTCCTTAGCTGGAGGATATTCATACCTAACGGCAGAGCTGAAGGAGATTCTCATCAGGGTTCTCTATCCAAGGGAGGAGTCTTTCTGTCCTTGTACTAGGTGCTGCGCAGAACAGATCCTATGGGGCTCGTAATCTCATCTGAACCAACATCTGCATCCCCTGTCTTTGCGAACAGACGCATGTGCAGCAGCCAGGGGACATTTTTATCCCATCTAACCTAAACTGCCATCAACTGTAGGCTGTGCCCAGATTTTATGCATCACTAAGAAAAAATTAGCGCTGATGAAAAAGAATCAATGCTTACTTATCACATAAACTTTTCTCATATATCCCTTTTATGCAGATATAAAGAATCAAATCCTTTTTAAAAAATTATGTAACAGATGTTCTCTCTTGCTCGGGGGACAGAAGAGGGGTTCCAAGTTGGTTCATCCTTGAGTTCCAAGGTGATCCCTTTTACTTGAGGAGGCCAGTCACTGCCCCACAGAGATGGAAGGCCTGGGGGTGGAGAGGGGGTGAGGTGACTGTAGCAAGCATGTCCTGAGACCACAGTCATGATCCTTTGAGTCTTACTGCTCTTTTGTCCTCTTCTTCAGTTTGGGCTCTTGTTTTACTAGAGATAATTAATAACCAGAGCAATGCAAGAGGTCATTTTATTATTTTAGGAAGAAAAGCAGTGAGAGGACCTATTTGTTGGTAGTGAATCTTGACCAGAAAGTCCAATGAGCCCACATCCCCTGGGGAAGCTGGGAAGATTCTGGGCTGATTTCTGGAATTGTATACAAATTCCAGCTCAGGTTCTCAGACTTTGGGATAAGACCCTAACATTTCTGATGACAGGTTTAACTCAAGGAAGGATACCAGATGAAATTACATTTGTTTTGGAGGAGAAGAGAGAGAGAGAGATACTTCATCCTACACAAGACTGAGTGGTGAGGTCAGCTAAGTCAGTGGTTAACACATTGGCTAAACCTTCACTCAGCTAGGACCAGTCCTTTGTCAGAACTCACCTCTGTGAATTGTTTGCATATAACACCTCGCTGGTGTGATCAATCAGCAGACTGCAGAGCATCCCACAGGACTAGGAGGTCAGAGCAGACCTGACCTGGGCTTGAAGTGGGAGGAGAAGAGTAGCCAGACCTTTAGTGACTCTTCTTGCCACTGGAGTGGCCAAGCAAGACTCCGAGTGATTGGGGAAGGCAGGTGACTTCAGTCAGAGCTCCAGCTGTTCATAGTGGACAGGAGCAAGAAAGAGGAAATGGATAAGAGTCAGAAACAGTCAACCCTACATTTAGAAAGGGCCTTATACAGGGCAGAGGAGCCTGCAGGGGCAGATGAACCATATCTAGTTATTCACTTAGTGGATCTGTAGCTCACATAATAGATGGTGGATAGGCAGAGGGAAGTGGAAGGAAAAGGCGAGTATTCAGGAGTGGCCTTGCTGGAGAGGGACATTGAAGTTGAGACCTGTGGATCTGAGTTGGATGGACGTGTGGGAAATTTTTTTTTTAAGATGGAAGATACTAGAGTGTGTTTAACATGATGATGGGCACTATCTAGTGGAGAGTGACAGAGCATAAACAAACGTGCAGGAAAGAGCATAACTGAAGGGGCTGAGTCCCCGATAAAGTAAGGGGAGAGATCCAACACACAAGAGGAGAGACTCGACTTAAATAAACCTAGGGACATTGCAACAGGAGGAAAGGAGGAGAGACTTCAGATGCTAGCACCTATGTAGATATGTTCAGGGAACATTAGGGAGTTCCTATTTAGAGACTTCTTTTTCATACCATAAGTAAAGATCCTCTTGATATGCCCTGGTGGAACAGTGGTTAGGTCAATTGCCTCTGAAGGAACACAGGCCACATCCCCCTGGGTTTGAGTCCTAGGCCTAGAAAACAACCAGTGTAAACAACTAAATAAAAAAAATAAAGATGCTTCTTCTTCCTCTCTCTGCCTGCCTGTCTACTCACCTTCAATTCCTGCCTGTACCTTTCCTGAAAAAGAAAATCCTCTCCACAGAAAGGAGGTGGTAAGAAATAAGAGAATTGAAGAGTGAGGAACTCAGTTCATGGGGAGGAGAGAAGGGGTCTCCTAGGGAAATTCAGCATGGTGGTTATGCTATATCAAAGGCCCACTAAAGGGTAAGAATCTTGAGCTTATAGTGGTGCCCCTCTGTATGACTGGTGATTTTGCTCAGTAGTCCCGGCTTTTAGGCACAGGCTCAGGGACGGTGGAGACTGGTATTGCCAGGAGAGTGTGATGGAAGGTAGAAAGGGCAAGATTGCTGAGGGCGCCTGCCAAGAATGATCATGGAGTTTATTTTATTTTTTAAAACATATTAATTTACTTTTATTTAGTTGTTCTTCTTGGTTGTTCCTCCTCACCAGGGGACATGAACCCGGGTCCTTGGAATGTTTGTAGACTGTGTTCAGTCAGAGGTGGCAGACTTAACCATTACTCCACTAAGGTGCTCCAAGGATCATGGGGTTTAAAAGAGGCTAAGAAGAAAATGAAGACAGGAGGAGAAAATGACAATGAAGAAATGGTTGGGGAGAGTTGATTAGAGCCCCGATGAACTTGAGGCATTTTCCCCCATGGGGCATTTAAGCAAGTGAGCTATAGGCATAGTCAAAGAGTAGGATTCTCAATTCATTATTGTGGAGATAAAGATTTCTGGTGCATATAAAATCCACATGTGAAGAAAGGAATTCAGACACATATGCATCTTGAAATCATTATGCTGAGTGAAATAAGTCAGTCACAAAAGAACTAAGATTATATGATTCTACCCAAATGAGGAATTTAGAATAGTCAAATGCATAGATATATTAGGTAAAATGGTGGGTGCCAGAGGCTGAGGGTGGTGGGCAGAGTTTTGGTTTTGCAAGATGAAGAGAGTTCTGAAGAGGGATGGCGGTGATGGTTATACAGCAATGTGAACTGACTTAATGCCACTGAATTGTATGCTAAAAAGTGGTTAAGATGGTAAACTTTAGGTTGTGTGTATCTTACAAAACATTGAAAAATGATCCAGGTGTGACCATAGAGTGGTGGCTAAAGAAAAGATACTCAACAATGAGGTGAGGTTGGAAACATTTCAGAGGTGCTGAGTGCAGGAGTAGAGACGGGGTTGTGAGTCGAGCTGTGATCTCTGAGTTTTGGTCTTTCATGAGCGAGGGTACGACCAGATGTTGGTAGAAGACAGCTGGAGGCAGAAGAGAGGGTAGTGTTGCAGGGCCTGCGAGCACCAGGGGAGGATATCTGACAAGCAGGTTGGGGGGTAGCAGTGGCCTGGACATTGTATGTGTGTGGAGGACCCACAGTATACGCAGGATCTGCGATATGTAGGGGATGAAAGAAGGAACAGTGTCAGTTGAGAGGCTGTAGAAGAAAGTGTCGTTGGGGAAAGCCCACTTTCAGTCCAGGCACGAGACAGAGACAACTGTCTAAGAAGAGACTGAGAATCTTGGGGTTTTCTAGGGCTCAGGGGAGGAAAGAAGTGATGGCAGTTGTGGAGACCTTGGCTCAACAGGAAATTTGAAGTTAGGAGATGGCAGACCTTAGCCCCAGTCTTCTGTGCTCGAACATCAAATCAGAGGACCTGCAGGGTGATGAGCTAAGCAGGACACAAAGGCTCTGATTCAAGGCTTGGCAATGGAGGGGATTAAAGTTGTGGTTTCTGTGGTCTCAAAGGACGAGAGGTGGGCCTCCAGAGGGCCCTTGCTATCCAGGCCCATACCCGTGCCAGGTATTACCACTTGAACATGGCACTTTTACCCAATAAGCTCAGAAGTGGACATAGACTCAAGGCAGTTCCCCAGAGAGCTAAACTAGGAATCTGCTTACCAGCTTTGATTTAGGCTACGATCTGATTTTGTGGATGCAGGAACAGAGGAGAAATTTTCGGCTATCCTTCTGGGTTCTTCTTGGACTGTTTGTGCAAGCAAATTAACATCAGGCAGATTAACTGGAGAAAAAAACCAAATTTAATTACCTACATTTGGAGAATCTAGATGGATCTGGATTCAAAGTGAATGGGGTAAAAATGAGAGTATATGTCCTGAGCTAAAGTATGGGGTATGGGTCTGGGTCTTCAAGGATAGAGGAGGGGGACTCACATGATAAAGAGCAGATGCTCTGTAATTAAATGTTTGTCCTGCCATGTAGATAATTTTCTTCAATAGAAATGGAAAAAAAAAATCCCGATTTTGGCTAATACCCCCAATTTTCATTCTTCTATGAAGTTAAGGGAGTGGCAAATTTTTCTCATGAGTCTGAGGGCCTTGAATAATTCACATAGTTATGTGATATGTTTTGAGAAGGCCTCGTCTGCACATCTTGGGGAGGCCTATCCTTCATGAATGAGGAAACTCAGACTAAGAGAGGACAAATAATTTTCTACGCCAGGTTGGGGAATTCAGATTTCCTGTTTCTATACCACTGTGAGATTTCTGCCAGCTCTGGGCTCCAATGGGGCACTGGAGAAGGGTTAATATTCCCCAGAGCTGCCCTAAAAGCTTAGTAGTAGCAAAAGGACAGGGAGAGAAGCAATTCATGACAGGAGAAAGGGATTGAGATGTGAAGGGGAAGGGAGATGTGTGAGCAGTCACAGGGAAACCCAGGCTGGCTTAATGTTCTCTCATTGGCCTTGGAGGCTGTGGGACTGGTCAGGCAGGGCAGCTACTTTCCCTCCCCCTTCCCAGAAAGATCAAAGGCCCTGAGGCCTGTGGGTGGACCAGTTTAACTTCCAGTACCAGGACAACAGACAAAGAGGAAAGCAACCTTGTCCACTAATATTGGGGAAAGCACAGAGGACCATCTGGGCCAGTAGAGGTCAGAGACAGAAAGCCATGAAATGAAATGCAAGAAGATCTCTCAGGACAGGAACACTTTGAAACTTTCTATTGCTGAAAAAGGCTGCTTTTAGGCAAACATGATCTGTATGTTCCATGTGAGATAGAAAAGAAACAGGGCTGCATCTGAGATAGATTTTCGGTCTCAGGATCCCCTTTCCCACCCTTCCTCTCTTCCATTAGTTTTCAAACCTATTTGCATGTAGCTGAAGAAATCCTGGAGAAAACTGTAGAACCTCCCCTGGATACAGAAGTTGGATTCCAAGTACCCTGGATAATTCTGGGCTGTTTGGTGCCCACCTTGCAAATATGAAGTCCACCACGTATCCCCGCCCATCGGTGGCATTAGGAGCTCCTTTTGTCTTAGGAGTTATGTTTTTCCTGGCTCATCCCCTGGCCATGTGTTATGTGCTGAATTATTCCCCAGGCCCAAAAGCCATGTATTGAAGTCCTATCTGCCACTACTTCAGGATGTGCCTGTATTTGGAGATAGGGTTTTTAAAGAGGTAATTAAGATGAGGTCACTGGGTGGGGGGTGCTAATCTGTTAAGACTGGTGTCTTCAGAAGAAGAGGAGAGTAAGGCATAGTCACACACAAAGGGAAGATTATGTGAAGATACAGGGAGAAGATGGCTGACTATAGGCCTAGAGGGACCTCAGAAGAAATCAATTGTGGTGACAAGTTGAACTTCCAGTCTCGGGAATTGCCAGGAAATAAATTCCTATTGTTTAAACCAACCAGGTTATGATTTAAAAAATATTTATTGAGGTAACTTTGATTTACAAAATAATATAAGCACATAAGTATAATGTTTTATTTAGAAGTTCAAGAAAACTCATCTACCATGTCTAGGAATACCTTGGTAAAGGGGATGTTTCTGGGCACACACACCCCTGTTTAGGACCCACGAGACAGGATGTATAGTCCAGGAGGTGACAGGAGTCAAAGACCAGGAGACAAATTCTCCCCCTGAG
Organism: Solenodon paradoxus; assembly: GCA_004363575.1. Classification (NCBI taxonomy): domain Eukaryota; kingdom Metazoa; phylum Chordata; class Mammalia; order Eulipotyphla; family Solenodontidae; genus Solenodon; species Solenodon paradoxus. The sequence continues at coordinate 46,597 of RJWH01002238.1, read as the reverse complement.
CCTCTTGATTCACACTGAATCCCCACCTGAAGCCTGTCTCCCAGAATTGCCAGAAGGTGAGCTGGGAATAGTCAGAGTCAGACACACATATTCTGTTCCTAGCTGCCTGTGTCCACTTTCATGAGATGGGACAGGACTCCCTAGCGTAACACTGATGCCCTTCTAGCCTGGCTCCATTTGAAAAATGAAAAAAAGAAATTAACCTGTTAAACCACATAAAACAACATAGGCTTCTTACAGCAGAAATGCTGGGCGGGCTGTCCGGAGCCTGAGCTAACGCGCTGACTTGTCACCGCAGCTGGCGGCCGTCCCCGCCCCCAGCGGGGTGGTGACTCACCAACTTCCTCTGGGAGGGCGGAAACAGCTAAGATCCTGCGGGAGCCGCAGTCCTTTAGGCGTGGTTCTGTTGTCTGACTTGGGAAGCGAAGCTCCTGGGCCAAGGGGCAGAGGAGCGACAGCTTAGGCAGCAGAGCCTTCCAGATGGCTGAACTGGAGCTGATGACTCCAGGGCCATTGCCAGGGATCACCGCTCAACCCCTGTCCTCTCTCAGCCCAGACTCGGAGTCTGCTAGCCCAGCCGGGGAGGCAGACAGGGGCGCTCTGGGAAGCCCCCAGCGCCAGGCGGAGGGACGGAGCGGCGGTTCTCCAGGACAGCGGGGCCCGGGCGGCCAGGAGGAGGAGGAGATCCTGTGTGATTTCTGCCTCGGGGAGAGCAGGGTGAGGGCGGTGAAGTCCTGCCTGACCTGCATGGTGAATTACTGTGAGGAGCACCTGCGGCCGCACCAGGAGAACAGCAGACTGCACAGCCACCAGCTGACTGAGCCGACGAAGGACCAGACCCTGCGCACCTGCCCTGCTCACCACAGCCCGCTGGTCGCCTTCTGCTGTCGCGATCTGCAGTGCGTCTGCCACGAGTGTGGCCTGGGTGAGCACAGGGGCCACGCCTTGGTCTCTCTGGATGCAGCTCGCAGGGACAAGGAGGCAAGTGCTGGGGTGCATCCGGGAGAGGGAGGCGGGGAGACAGTGTGCCCAGGCTGAGGCTCCTGGGGCTGCTGACTTCGCTTCTGTGCTCTGAGTTCACCTGCCGCGGACTGTAGCTGAAGTGCCTGGGTGTTTGTCCAGCGTAAATATCGGTTGCACTTGGCTTTGGAAACTGAAATAGGTCACACTGTCCCCATCTCAGTCCTGCTGTTCTGTGCACTCTCTCATGCTTGCTGCCGTTTCTCGTGCAGTTTTTGGTGACTGATGTGGGTCTGGGTGTAGGTTCAGATGTTGTGAAGCTCCAGGCAGTGATGTTTCCCCACTGAATCGGTGTGGCACACCCACTGATAATTTATGAAATGAAAACCTTGGCAGAAATTCAAGAGGAAAGAAACTTTCCCCTAATTTCTCTTTTTCCCGTTACTCCAAACAAAGGATCATAGAGGCGTACCATGGTGGAGCAGTGGTTAGGTCAATTGCCTGCGAAGGAGCACAGGCTACATACCTCTGGGTTCAAGTCCTGTGTCAGGGGAAGTGGGGGTGCCGGGAGAAACAACCAGTCTGGATAACTAAAATGAAAATAAAGTGCTTCTTCCTCCTCGCTCCTCCTGTCTGCCTGCCTGCTCACAGAAAAAGACAAGCAGAAAGTGCCTTTCCAGATACCCATGTGAAATCCAAGAACTTGAAAAGTGCTAAGATAACAGAGAATTGGAAACTCATCTCCAGATACAATGCCAAGGATGGTTTATCTTAGGGAAAATAAAAGTTCTTCATCAGATAGAGGTCTCAGGAGAGGTTGAGAAACCCCATGCCCACAGACTGCAATTTTATTCCTATCAGAAAAGGAAATTGTTTCTAGAACGACTAGCTTTCCTTTGCCCTAAAGCTGAGAGTCAGGAGAAGTTCTTGGGAATGGATTTAGCAACTTTATTTGCATCATTTCTCATAACTCACTTTCTGTGAGCCCTTTTTTTTTTCAGTAGGAAAATGCCCTGAACTTGTCCTTGTTCTTATAATTATACTCCTGGCAACTCCCTATTCTGACGGCACATGACTGCCAGGCCCACAGTGACTTGTTGGCTCAGTGTTTCTGGGCAGCAAAGGAAAGAGATTTCTTGAAATGACAGACTACATGCGGGAACCCTCTTCCATATCCTGACTTAGACATAGATTTTATCCAGTGTTAATGAAATTGTTCTGGAGAGGTCGGTATTCAAGATGCCAATGTGTTAACTGTTTCCACTCTGAAAGTCAGTTGTCAACTGTTTTTGGTGTTCTCCGGTGTTTTCATTGTCAGGAGATGTCCTGTCAGGAGAGCAGGTCATTGTTACTCATTTCTTTACTTTCATAACCACAAAGAGGCTAGGTGTCAACAGTGAGATAGTTCAAAGAAAAAAAAGCTCCACATACCCAACGAGAATTGTTTTCCTTGGACATTGCCCTTTGCTTGATAATTTTAGCAGATTTTCTCACCTAATCCTCAAATAAGTCTACGAGGTGGCAACTCTTTTTATGACTATCATGTTTGTTCAACTTCATAGAGTTGACTAAGTCATGGAGTGAGAAATGGAACTTCTGGAAAGCCATCCTACTGGAGGAACATGAGCTAAGGACCCCAAGATCACAAAATTATAAACTTTACTTTTATACCAAAAAACCAGTTACACATATACTAGCGCTATTAAGACAAAGTGTGCTGTATTTCCCTTTGGGTATCAAATCTGAATTTTATTTTATGTAACTGGAGAAGTGGTGCATGCACCATGTGGAAAAATCTCCACAAATGTTCTAACAGATCACGTCAGGAAAAGAAAGTCTCTCATCCTGGATCCTCACATCTCCCTCCTCAGAGTCCATCTACACTTTCCATCTACCACCATCTACACTTCCTTCTCTTCCTTGTCAGAAATGTTCTATGCCTGTTGCAGCACAGATATGATCTGAATCATAAATATGGTGTAAAATGGTGCATTGCAGCAAATTAGGGTAATTGTAATTAGCAGGAATTGTTGTATAGAGTATATGAAGAATCCCAAATCCAGACATCCTAGGAGAGTGTAATGCAAGGTGAAAGGACAACCGGATATGGGCTCTAGGGCAGCTTTGGGTGTTAAAAGGCAATCATGGATTGTATAGATGCAATGCAACACCACTGTACCCCACTGTACCCCACTGGTCTTCCTGGTCTTCACAAGACAATTCTTGTCCTTTCTATCCATGTCCTTGTCAGCTCAGAGAGCATGTTTAGTCCAAGTGTAGCCACACTCCAGTGGCTCCATCAGATCTTAGGAATGAAATATTTCTTGCAAGTAGTCCATAGACCAGTTTAGAAGATCACGTACCTTGAGGAGACTACCAGGATTAATTTGAATGTCCTATTAGACATCGCAAAGGCTCTAGAAGTCTGATACTCCCTTCAGCTAGCCCAAGCCTGCTGGAGTTTCTTGCTGAAGGTCACTTTGGATCATGCTAAACCCTAATTACTCAGGTATGTTGTGCATATGATAGGTTAACCGAGAGGACACAGAGCAGCTGAGGTCTTGCATTGAGTCTGTACAACGCTTATTTTTGTTAACTCAGTCTGCTCTTTCTGAAGCTCCAGGGTCTCTGGCTATGCCGGTGGACAAAAACTCTGGATTTTGGGAAGTAGGCATTCTTAGATTATTTGTTTTATCTGGCTGGGCTTCCTAATGAGGACCTTGGCACTTCTTTTTCCCCAGGTCGGTTTCCCAAGGCCTCTTTGCTTTTAAAAGCAGCTGGCCCCATATGCTGACTTCTTTCACTTCTGACCTTCTGTGAGTCTCAGGCTTGTTGCCCTGGAAATGAGACTGTGTGTGTGTGCATGTGTTGTACAATTTACACTACTTCTGTGACCTTCCTGTTGGTTCTGACCCACTAAGCCCGTATGGTTTTTACCCGTACTTCCTCAGGCTCATCAAACATTATTGAGTGCTTCCTGTGGGTTAAGTGTGAGGTTACATTGTCTATCTTCAGGGAGCATGGAAAACCAAGGCACATTCCATTCCATAGTTCCCTAGAGTGCCAAAGGGCTGGGCAACCTGAATGCCACAAGTTCCAAGAAAGGGAGCCAGCACTGGAAATGACATCAAGACAGGGTTCTTGGAAGAGGGAAGAGCTGAGTGGGCTGTCTTAGATCTTGAAGCCACTACATTCAATATCCTCATTGATTCCAGAATGTTTAGTCCTGGATGCTAACCATGGACATAGTCTCCGCATAGAGCAGGAACCTCAAGTATTTGTGCTTCTCTGGGGAACAATTCATCAACATTGTTCACAGCCTGTTTGCTGGTATTCAAAGGTGGATGATTTGAAGCCACTCAGAAATGCTGTGGACTCAGAATTACGTAACTTGTTTTTCTGTTAAACATTCTATGAGGCTGTATGTGTTTCAAGAGCAGGGAGTCTGCCTTATTTGACTGGACTGGCGTAGCGTAGGCTCTGACCACTTGATTGAGGAATGAAGTCAGGGTCCAGGTGGAACTCTGGTCTACCAAATGCAAACTCTCCAGATGGGGGGAATTGACACATCTGAAATTTTCTTTCTTTCTCTCCCTCCCTTCCTCCCTCCCTCCATTCCTCCCTTCCTTCCTCTTCCTCCTCCTCTCTTTCTCTTCCTTGTTTTTCTCTCTCATTACTCCCTATTTGTATTTCCTACTTGATCCCTGTTCACCATTCTCCAGGTGCCATCTTTACCCTGTAGATAGAAGCAAGAACAATTCTGTTAACATATTCTTGTGGCCCTGCACCAGAAGAGAAGTGAAATGATTTGACAAAGATTATATAGTCATCAGGTGACAAGTCTTCAGACCCCAAATATTGTGCCTTTTGCGTGGTGTCTTTCATTACCTTGCTGAAGTGGGCAAGGGTTTCTGGGTCTTTGATGTAAGACTGTCTAAGCTCATTAGCACCTCCATCTTGCTTTTATGCAGGGTCTATCCTAGCCTGAGATGTGTATATAGCTGACATCTTGGGAAACCCTGACATCATTGTCTGAGGAACAGGAATAACTGGAGGTACTAGTCTCCTAAAGTGGCTCCACCTTATGTGGTAATTGACTCACTCAGACAGGTGGGTGACTCACTTAGAGAGGTCCCCTGAAGGTTCTTAGGAGTTCCTTTTCTCCTTTTATGGCAGTCTATAGACAGTGGAGAGAGTACCCTCATGGATTCTGTCTGGGTGTCTCTTCATGGCTTTGGGTCATCCTGGGGATGACTATTTAACTCATTCTCATGTCCGTGCTTGTTGCTAGGGTGTGATCTATAATGTCTTCTGCCACATTTAAACAAGCAGGTTATGTTTCCTCCACTTTCCTAGGATGGATCATTCTAGAAGATAGATCAAAATTCCACAGTTACCCCCGCAATAGGCCACCCCTTTTCTCCCCTCCCCTCCTGCTCTGGTTCCTCCATCCTGGACATCAGTCTCGGGTTTCAAGTGTGATAAGTTCATTGGGATACCCTCAGCTCCAAATCAGTACTCCAGAGTCTGAGCAAGGTTACTGCTCTCTGCAGAATATCCTTGTAAATCAAGTTTCCTGCCTGCCCCCCACCCCCTACCATGTTCCCATATTGAGAGGCCTGAAATTCCCCCAGGTTTCAGTAGGAGAAAGGAGAGACACCTATGACCTCTGAGTTCTAGTAAGGTATAATGTTTCATAACTTCAAATGTAGACGTAAGTTATTAAAAGCAGTTAAAGCCCTTCCTCCCTCCCTCCCTCCCATCCTCCCTCCCTCCTTCCCGTCCTTCCTTCTTCCTTCCTTCTTTCCTTCCTTCCTTCCTTCCTTCCTTCCTCCCTCCCTCCACCCCCAACCCCCATCTCATGCCTTTGTAAAAGCAGGATAATGACGGGGCCCATGAAGTTTGCAATGATTTGGGCACACTTAGTGTGCCAATCACACTTCTTGCCAGAAAGTATTTCAGGAGTCCCAGGAGATTAGAGTTAAGCGGGTAGTGGGGGTCAAAGGAGACAAGACTGAGATTCCCAGGCAGGCACTTGCCTGGGCTGGGAGGGTTTGCTTGGCCTGTCTCCAGGAATGAATTAGATGTCATGGAAGGCAGCCACGGTAGCAAGAATAATAACGATGACATCCCTGTAAGTGCTGATGGAGCACTTATAATAAGATGCTATGCAAGGATCTTATTAACATGTATTATCTCATTCAACCCTCTCCATGACCCTATGGATTAGGCATTTTATTTATTATCATTTCACAGGTGAAGAAACAGAAGTCCTTAGTAGGTGTTTCTGAAGCCTCAGGTACTAAGTAGAAAACCTGGGATCTCCACCATAGGCTCTAAGCCTGATTTCCTTGTTAGGTTATTTTGGGCTCAACTCCAATAATGAACTAGTGACCTTGGACAGATGGCTCCATTTTATCATCTGTAGAATGAAGTAATGATATTTACCTTATGTGGGTGTGATTAAGGATAAAAGGTAAGCCATATAAATGTTTGAAATAATCAGCACAGCAGAAGGCACGTGCTTGCAGTTAGTCAACTTCTGCTGTGTTCTAGTAGGTGTTGGTACATAGCTGATCCTCTGTTCCTTTTATTTTAAGGGTGATCTAGGCTGGCTTCTGACAGTAGCTTCCAAGGTCAAGCTAGCCTTTCAATGGAAGGAGAATGGATAGTACAACTGCATTCGGGTCTGTGTGCCTGGGCTCCTTCCTTCTTCACATTATCTTTTCTTCTTTGCAGGCTGAGCTTCGGCGCACCCAGTTAGACCTGGAACGGAAGCTCAAGTCGAATGAAAATGCCATCTCCAGGCTCCAAGATAATCACAAATCTGTTTTGGTAAGGTTGGTCTGGGTCTTCTGGTTGGGTCACTAACTCACTGGCTGCTGTAGCAGGCTCAGCCGGGTCCATCTGGGTTATGGTTACAATGGGCTGTAGGGTCAACTTCCATACCAATGGGCTATTGAGGTTTCTCAGCAAATGAGAATTATAGGTTTAGATATGGTCAACTGTACCATGGGGTGGCCTTACCTTGCTGTCTGGGGCTGCTGTAAAATTAGTGTAAGTTTCAAAATGGCCAAGCATTTACTTTTTGCTATTATAGAGTAGAGCAAGACTTATATAAAAGTATTCTTGGTTTTGCATTTACATATGCTTTTTGACCAAGAGGAAAATGTGTTTGTGGGAGTGAAGGGTGATGCTTAGAGCTAGAATTCCAGAAATTACACATAATCATGGCTTCTTTCACGATGGGCAAGTGTTCTTCATGTGGGTCTCAGTCTATGTAGTGGTAGCCAGAAAAATGAGTTGAGAACTGTTGGATTAGTGGATGGTACTTGATAAGGCCAGACTTTTAATCTGTCTAGTTTTCATATAAACTCTTAAGTAGACTGAAACATCTCCATAAATTCTTCTCATCAGTGGTATGGCAAGTCAGTAACCATCATTTGAAGAGAATGCAAAACACCTATCCTAAGGCAGGAAGGTAGCTGTATCATCATTACATACCAATGCCAGGCCTGTGCGGCTGATAGAAAGGGTCCCCGAGAGGAGGCTACAGGAGCCTAAAGAAAGACAGATAACATACATCTAGAAAAGCGGGGGCCAGGTGGGATACTACTCTCTATTTGAAGAGCAGCGACCCCGACCTAGGCTCCTTGATTTATTTTATATGGCTGGGTTACAATGAGATTATACAATCTCATTTATTGATTTCCAGTTCTGTTCAGCTGCCCCCACCTCGAAGAGACCAGTAGGCAACAGAGTGGTTGGCATACAAATAAGAATGGAGAGAGGCTCTACATGTAGCAGGTCTTTCAATAATGTTATTTAATTAAAAATGATGAGGAAAAATAATTGATTCCCAGCAGGGCCGCTGTCTGTGTGGAGTTGACTTTCGTCCTTCCTCCCACCTTCTGTGTGGCTTTTCTCTGGGGACTCGAGTTTCTTCCCATATCCCAAAGATCTGCAGGTTCATTGGTGTGTCTAAATGGTCCCACGAGGAATGGGTGTGTGTGTGAAAGAAGGGTGTCCTGGTCAGAGCTGGTTCCCACCTTGTGCCCTGCAATACCTGGACAGGTGCTCACCACCATCAGTCTGAAGTGGAATAAGTGGATTGGAAAATGAATGAATGAACAAATGAATGAATGTGAGCTATTTTTTAATGTTAGAAGTGTTTTGGGTCTTTATTTAGAAGTTTGGTGGTTTTCTGTGACCAGATATATGCCATAGGAACTCAACTCTTATTTATATCAATTTAAAGTCAGTTTCCAAGAACATTTTGATGACTTTAAAGACTTGCTGTACATGTCTTCTTGCCAGTACTTCCTTTAGGAAAGATGCCTCTTACTTCCTTTCCCCTTCTGATTCCTCCCTCTGCAATCTATCAAAGACTGAGAAGAGACTTGTGGGGTTGCATTCCTGATTGTGCATGCAACTGATTTGTACAAAGAAGCCACATTATTAATTTGCACAGGAAATATAACTATCAAATACACGGAATGCATGCATTGCCCTGGTAGGAAAATTGATTTTCAAAAATCTGAATAACAGAGTCCTTAGTCAAGCTGATAGGTCCTTCTATCAGGGGTCATCATTTCTTCTTCCCATTTCTCTCTGAACCTTAAGGCCCTCACATGCTATTGGTGCGGAGTCTTCTCCTTAACAGTGCCCCCCATACTCCCTCCTTTCCTCCCCATCTTCGCTGCTGAGGGAGGGAAGTGCGCTTGCAGCCTCAGCCCCAGGAGGGACCTGTTGTTTTGACTCCCCTTGGAGCCCTGAATGCTCAGGATTCACTCTTGCTCTTGGGAAGAGAAACAGCAGCTCTTGAAAGTACTGCTTAGAGAGCTCTCAGTTGGGATGGGGAGGTGAGAACAATGGGGGAGACTGAGGCAGGCAGAGACTGGCCTCTGGTTAGGAGTGAAGGGAGTGTGAGCAAAGAGCGTTGTGTCCAAGACCTTTATGCTAGGTATTTTCAGGCAATCATTGTTTGTGCAATGAGATGAAACTGAATAATATGAGAGCGAGTTGTTAGTAACACCAGTGCTTAAGAACTACCCGAGAGGCCAGCAAGTTATTTAAAACTTGGATTGATTTTAAAATGGAATCTATTATAGGCATTTATAAAAGGTGTTCACTCTGTGGAAAGATTTGGAAGAGTTCTGCATGCACAAGTGCTATTATGCAAATCCTTCACGTTCATCACACTGACTTTGCTTTACATTGTATTTGATTGTAGCATCGGTAGAGTTCTGCACAGGCATCTTCATCCTGCAAATGCCTGTGTGCCGTGGTCATCTACACACACCCTAAACATTTCGTGCTTGTAGAGACACCATAAGGGCAGACATGCCTTTGCCTCTGATGGTCTCAATGGGCAGTTTTGTCAGGCGGAATGAAATGTTAAGCTAATTCATGCAACTGACTTGTACAAAGACCCACATTATTAATCTGTCACAGGAAGTATAACTACGAAATACACTGAATGCATGCATTGCCCTGGTAGAAGAATCGATTTCAGAAACCTGAATAGCAGCCCCAGACTGTCAAAAGGTTTCAGGGATCATATAATTTACTCTCTTATGAAAGATGAGTAGACTACATTAATGACTGATTAATAAATACCTACACCCTGCAGATTCATATGAGAAGACAAGCTTCCTTTGCAACAGAAAATTGCTCCTTAACTTACAAGTGTCTCAGGTTTCTTTTTCTTGTGTGAACTTTGCTAACAGCCTTTTTTTTTAAATTTGCTGTCCACCTCCTTGCCCCCACCAGGTGTCGGTGTCAGAGGTTAAGGTGGTGGCTGAGGAGCAGTTTGGGGAACTCCTTGTTGCCCTGAGGAAGGCCCAAGCTGATGTGATGCTCTTTTTGGAGGACAAGGAGCAAGCTGCTCTGAGCCAAGCTAATGGCATCAAGACCCACCTGGAACACAGGAGTGCAGAGATGGAGAAGTGCAAGCAGGAGCTGGAGAGGATAGCTGCTGTCAGCAATACTGTCCTGTTTCTGGAGGTACATTCTGGAGGTGGGGTGAGGGGTGGGAGTGAGGTGGGGACGGCAGAGGCATCCATGCAACCAATATCACGGAGCACCTTGATCTACTGGCCTGTGGCAGATGTGGGAATGGAGCTGCTCTTTGATAAATGGGGGGATAGGTTGCTGTGGGGACAGAGAGAAGCAGGTCTTGATTCATCATATACAGGAGGTGTTCAGCTGTAGGGATGGATAGGTTCCCTCAAACTGAGAAGGTAATTTGAGCCTAAGAGCAATGAGATCTAATAGTAACTTATTAGGGTAACTTACATATGAGGGTCCTTCATATTGCAAGTTGTGGATGGGCCTTCAGTCGAAGCAAGATCCACAAACTCTCAAAAACTAAGGGGTCTTCTTATAGGCCTAAGTAAAGATTAATGTAAGTGTACTGACTCCAATATCCTAGAGATCTGTCCTAAGCACTTTTGATTTTCTAAGAGTATAAGGAAGAGTGGGTCAGTGGTTCTAGGAATTGATTTTGATGAAAGGTCTGAAAGAGGGTGATAGATGCCAGAGGCCTCATATGGTGCCATTTAAATGGAGTCACTTTGGTTCACACAAGGGCCATAGAAGGGAAGACTCCCAGAGTGGGGAGGCTGGAACCAAGACATGGAGGATGAATAATATTCAAAGAGAAGCATGTTTTAGGAGAGAGAGCAGCATGTGCCAGGGGAGAGAGACTTGAGAAAGCACAACTGTTCTGGGGAGCCAAAGCACTTTCTCCTCAATGGGGTATGGGATGCAGGGCCCAGAGTGCTGGGGTGGAGGCTGGTATCTGGCTGTGAGAGAAGTTGGTTCTTTATGTTGAGCCAGTGGAGGACTTCAGATGGGGAAGCTATGACACCAGAATGGTGTAAACCACTCCAACACCTGGTCAAGCTTGCCTGGTAGGGTTAAACTGGAGACTGTCACCGCTGAGAGGGCTGCATGTGCTGGGGTGGTAGAGGAGGTCTCTGCTGAGTGCATGCTGCTTTTCTTCCTCCTTATACCTTCGAACATGCACCATTAGAGCCAGATCTGAGACCAGGTGGTCTTGCAAGGACAGAACACTGAATTGAATGTAAATTCCGTCTATCACTAAATGGCTGTGTAGTTTTTAGAAAGTCACTTAACCTGTCGAGGTCTTAAGTTCATCATTTCTCAGACAATTTGATCAGAATAAATACAAATCTTCTTCACCTTGAATATTTGTACTGAAATAATTTTCTTGATTGAATTTTTGAAAAAATTAGCATCTAATTACAAAACACAAATGTTTACTGGGAAAAATTTTGGAAATACAGAAAAATATGAATAATAATCATCCATACTTCCATTACCCCCAGAGACAACACTACTTAACCCCTCAGTGAGTGAAAGAAAAGCAGACAAATACAGAAATATTGCAGAATTTCTTTCTGTCAGTTCTTTGGCTTTTTATTATCAAAGCAAAGAAAATGTCATTAAATATTTGACTTCTCCTGTCGTAAGTTTCACTAAGGTATCCTACTCTGAGTATGTAACTATTTTCTCTTTATTTTCTTATCTCCTATAACTTTAACATTAAAACTTTAATATGTATAAATATATTTCAGAATAAGTAACCTATTTATTAAAGATTACATTAAAGATAACATGTTTCCCCCCAAATTGTCAGCCAGTTGCAAGGAAAACATGTATTAATAACTCATCCTTTCTCCCATGAATTTAAAATTTCATCATGTGTGGAACTAAATCTTTACACTGTATTAAAATATTTATTTTTCTTTCTATCAACTCCTGGGCTTGGATTTTTTCTTCTTCTCCACTGATCAACTGAACTATTTTGATATAATTTTTGTATCAACAAGTTGTATCCAGTTTGCGCTTCACTGTTTCAGCTCTATCTGAATTTTGATGTTATAACTGAAAGCAACCATTCCTGATCATGGTTTTAAAACCTTTGTGGCTTATTGTGGTTATTTATGTGAAAAAACTTTTCAAACTTTAAAGCCCAGTATAAGAATTAGAGAAAATTGTGTATTAAATGAAACTAACCAAGAAAAGGCGATATCCCTGTCCGAGGACTTGTTTGTGGATCTGAGGGCTGCACCAGCACCTCGGTTCCCTCTTGTGCCTGTGCTTAAAGTATTGTGTATTTTTTTTACAGTAATAAGGGAATGAGTGGAGTGTGAATGTTACTGTATTCTTATTCCTTGGTCCCTGTCTTGAAACTATTCATGGGCTTCTAGTATCTCTTGATTGAAAAAAAATCTCCTTTCTGAGCTTGAAAAATAAATGTTCCCTATGTTGTTAGACCTTGAGCTAGATACTTCATATACATTTTCCTTGTACAGGGAACATTATTATCAGCCCATTTTACAGATGTAGTAAGTGACCTAGTGAGAAGAGCGATCCAATTTAAGAAATACAGAAATCAAGTTTCTGCCGTGTTTGCTTTCTGCAGGAGTATTGCAAGTTTAAGAGCACAGAGGTCAGTGCCTTCCCCAGTATTTACATAGGATTCAAGGACAAGCTCTCCGGCATCCGCAAAATCATCACGGACTCCACTCTACACTTAATTCACCTGCTACAGAACTACAAGGAAAAGCTCCAGGAGTTCGCCAAGGAAGGTGAGAAGCCTTCTGGGCTGTGCTCTGTAGAGGTGTATATGGTATATTGATGGGAAAGGAGAAATCAGGGCAAGTGCCTCATTTTCCAAAGCATCCTTCCACTTGACCTTGTTACGAATGGACACTTATCTTGATGACTTTCTTTTATGGCTGAGGCCTAGAGAAGGTCTCATGCACCTGACTGGAATTTCTATGACTAGCCTCTGAGATTGTTAGTGCCTGTGCTTTTAAGTAAAATTCAAGTCAATGTGGGATTTTCTTGTTTTAGTGTATTTTGTTTCATCCAATAGAGAAATATGGTCTATTGAGCCTGGATATACTCTCTGAGCATACCTGGGGTCCAGCCCCCATTTCTTCCAGAAAACCCAGGAAGAGTGGCTGGGAAGTCCTTCTTAGTTCGCCTGACCACTTGGACAGGTGTGCATTCACAACTCTCTGATTTTCTAGAGGAATATGACATCAAAACCCAAGTGTCTGCTGTTGTCGAGCGCAAGTATTGGACCTCAAAACCTGAGCCCTGTACCAGGCAACAGTTCCTCCAGTGTAAGTTGTGAGCAGCATCTCTTCCCTGCCATTGATGTCAGAATAATGCTTTGCTGAAATAAGATGCAGATGTCCTCTCTCACGTTTTCCAGCTTCTTGCAACTTGGGGGTCTATTCCTCAGTGGGACATTTAAAACAATTTAATTTCTTTTATAACTTCATTTGAAACAATGTCAAATCCAAGAAAATATTGCAAAATAGGACAAAAAAATTCCCATATACTTCTTATTTAGTTTCTCCAACGGTTAACACTTTATATAAGTACAGGAACTTAACCAAAACCAGGAAATTAACATGACTTCAGTGCTATTAGCTAATTTACAGAGTTTATTTAAGTTTCATTAAGTGTTCCACAAATGTCTTTTTTCTGGCGTAGCGTCCCATCCGGGATTCAATGTTCCCATGTCTCTTTAGTCTCCCGCAATTGGATTCCTTTGTCTTTCATGACCTTGGCACTTTTGAAGATCCTGGCTAGTTCACAAATTATTCTCTTTTAAGTCTGTCTTCCCCAGAATGGCATAACCCATTATCATGTCATTATGTGGAATTGACCTGGTATGTGAACATTTTTGAAAACACTGTATTTCCAGTCAATATTCCATTGTGGCTAACAAGTCCATAAAGTTTCAGCTCCCAGTAGACAAAGGCCTGTATCTGTGTAGTCAAGGGTTGTATCACTTTTATGACGATTGATTTATTCTTTTGGAATATGCCTTTGAATCTTGCCTCTGCTTGTTTTCTGGCAGTGACATTGGCTGGCATTCTTCCTTTTTGTCTGGTTATTATGTGGAACCTTAGGTTCAATGACTATCTCCTCTCATTGACCACAGCTCCTATTTTTTTCTCAGAACCTCTTGGCTTCTTTATTCTTTCCTGCTTCCTGATAGAAGCACAGCTATATTTTTACAAAAAGATATAATGAATACAAGAAACCAAACACCTGCTATTCTTAACATTAAAATAGAATTAAACATATCCTAGTATCACCTATTTTCTTTGACATTAAAAGAAGTCTCTTTTTATACATGATATCCATTTTTTTCTCTGTGAGAAACGTTTAGCATTTTGTAAGCTCAGCTGTTTTCAACTGTGTCTGAGGCTCAAATTACCAACTTCATCACTGGTAACCACTTGTAAGCTGATCCTTTTTTTCTTCTAAGGTAACTATGATTTATAAAGCAATGTAAGTTTCAGGTGTCCAGGTTCACTCCTCATCAAAAATATGGCACTGCACACACCACCAACTTTCTAATAGTCCTCTGCCACTGTCCATTAGACCTCCACTAGCCTTTGGTCCCAACCCCACCTCAAGTCTATTGTTCCATTGACATTATTAACCATATCATTGCTTTCTGGCAATCACAGAATAGAATGTTCCAGTCCCATTCTGACTTTCTTGCCTCAAGATAAAGATTCACTTACCCTTCTTGGATCCCCTCATATGAGAATACTGTTGTTCAGTATCTGGATGCTAAGGATTGGCAAGGGGCTGGGTAGTGTGTGAAAGCGTTGCTGTGGGGGACACTTTTATTGACACAGAGTTGCAAACTGCATGTTCTTCATGGTCCTCAGCTTAGTGTCCCTTTTTATTTATTGTGTTGTTGTGTTATTTTCTTCCAGAATGTGGTCTCATTGTTTACAAAGAATTTCTCTTATGAAGATACAAAGAGTTTAGAAAACACTGAGTTAGACTAAGATCATTTAAAGAGTCTTTGACATGCTAATGCATTTGACAAGTATAAACTGAGCATCTTCTCTGATTTAGAACCCCAGGAGAGTGGCCAATGTAGAGCTTATAGATTAGAAGAACAAGCATGAAATAAACATGCAAATCAATAGATTATTGTACATTGTCATGGATCCATGGATCCAGGGATCCATGGATCCATTTAAAAAGCTCTGAAGGAGAGAGATAGGGCAGCGTCTCATCCTCCCCATCAGGTGAGAGCCTCTTTGTTGACATGAACTCAGCTGCAACCTGAAAGCCTCAGTAAGAACTGCCCAGACCCCAGGTAGATGATGATCGTAGCATTGTGGAGGCAGTGGTCTGAACCAAAGTCCTGAAGTGGGATCAGCATTGGGTGGGTCTGTGATCAGGTAGCTGAAATGTGGAGATAAAAGAGGAATGTCAGGAGACACAGCAAAGGTCAGTCATGCGGAGCCATACGGGCCAAGAGGGGTGGTCCCTGCAAGGGGCACCTTCAAGGGCTTTATATGGGTGACATGATTCTCCTTAGTCTACATCTTGAAACAAGCACTGTGGTTCTGTTGTGGAAAAGGTGTGGAATAGTTTGGGAAACACTTGGTGGTGGCTTAGATGGGGGAGTGAAGCAATGTGCTGCAAAGATGTGGGTTGAATCTATAGCACTTTCTGCTGCATGTGTGTGTGTATGTGAATGTGTATGTTTATGAGGTCAAAGAAATGTCAAAAATAACTTTGAGTGTGACTTGAACAGTTGACACATGGAGGAGGTGTTATTCTCTGGGGCTGGGCAGGGAATGTTTGGAGGAATGTTTGAGAGCTCACCGTGCTACATACTGGTCCAAGAGTTTTTTGAAAAAGAAGTGAATGAATCAAGTGCCTGTCTATTTCCCTAAACCCTTGCCAATAATGGATAGAATGGTGCTTGACTTTTAGTACATATTTGTTGAATGACTGCCTTTCTGTATCTCTCAGATGCTTGTGACATCTCATTTGACCTGGACACGGCTCACAGGTATCTCCGGCTGCAGGAGGACAGTCGCAAGGTCACCAACACCACGCCCTGGGAGCATCCTTACCCAGACCTCCCCAGCAGGTTCGTGCACTGGCGGCAGGTGCTGTCCCAACAGAGCCTGTTCCTGCACAGGTACTATTTCGAGGTAGAGATCTTTGGCGCAGGCACCTACGTTGGCCTGACCTGCAAAGGCATTGACAGGAAAGGGGAGGAGCGCAACAGCTGTATTTCTGGAAACAACTTCTCCTGGAGCCTCCACTGGAATGGAAAGGATTTCACAGCCTGGCACAGTGACACGGAGACTCTGCTCAAAGCCAGCCCTTTCCGGAGGCTGGGGATCTACGTCGACTTCCAGGGTGGGGTTCTGTCCTTCTATGGCGTAGAGCCTGACACCATGACTCTGATCCACAAGTTTGACTGCAAGTTTTCAGAGCCCGTCTACCCTGCCTTCTGGCTTTCCAAGAAGGAAAACGCCGTCCGGATTGTGGATCTGGGAGAGGAACCTGAGACACCAGCGCCAACCTCAGTGGAGGCTGCTTCCTAGACTCCGGACATTTGCACTTGCATTTTAAGGGGGACAGAAGTCTCTGCCAGGGGTAGCTGGCATTAGAAATCATCTGGGTTCATGGACGGAGAAAAGAGGTTCTGCTGTTCCCTCTTGCTCTGTGCTGTGCTGTTCTCTATGTTTGTGGTCATCCTTAGGCACTGATGTGCCCTTAATTGTCAGGTGAATTACACACTGTGACCAGAATCAGTAACCAGCAATCTTCAGGACAAAGATTGCATAGTAACCATAATAAATGGTTAACTGTGTCGTGCATGTCCTTGTCTCAGATACTATTGAGGGCTTCCTGTGCATCAACTCACTTACCCCTCACAGCAGCCCCACGGGGTAGATCCTCATATCAGTCCCATCCTGCAGATGGAAAAACTGTGGTCCAGGGCTGTTAGTAAACTTCTTTAAAGCATTAACACCGTGAGTGAGTGGCAGAGCAAGCATTCAACTCTGGGAAAGCTGACACTGAACTTTTAACCACTACACCATACTGTCTTCCTCATCAATTCATGGGTGATGTGTATAAGGGAATAAACTACATGATGAATTACACACATTGAAACTGAGCATCTTCAACGCTCCTCTCAGAGTTTGCAAATATCTTTGTACCCCTGTGCCCCCAAGTCTCACTAGGTCTTGTATCCATGTATTGCAGAGAGCTTACTACCTCACACAGCTGTTCATCCTATTTTTGGACAGTGAGGATTATAATAAATATCTTAATGGTGTTCAAGTCTGAGTGTCTGTGACCCCTGGGAGAGGCCTCATTCCTTTCCTCTACAGCCACCTCATTTATGTGAACCTGTCTCATTTCTCCTTCAAAGAACATTTCTTCAAATATTTGAGGCATTTCCCTCGTATATCCTCCTGGGAAGTATTCTTGTCTTCACATTAGATTTCCCACTTTCCTTCATGATTTCCAGGCCTTTCACCCCTTGATCATTTCATCCTTCTTTTGATAGATGTTCTCTCTAAAGATGAATGATGAACATTTATCAAGTCTCAGGCAAATGACAAACTGTCCTTCAGTGGTTTCTGAAAACATAATCTCTGTTGGAATTCACCAGAAACATAAATTTTGGGTCTTTTCCTTGCCTCTTCCTCTTTGAGTAAGATGGCCCTATCTCAAAAGAAGATTACTCCAGCATCACTTGACTTATTTCCAGAGACCTAGTCCTATAATGTATTCAAGGATTTACAGAGTACAGGGTTTGAGTTTTATACTGATTTTTAAAAATTGTTGAATTTTACTCAGTTTACTTTTTATTTGAATTTTTAATTCCATCACCTCCTTGCTGCTTGTTGAGATGGTTTTGATTCATGATCCTATGTCCAAAATAGTAGCGCTCCATCCAAACCTAGTGGCATGTACGAAACTGGTAAACATTTCTTCTTAAGTCTTAATTTCCTTGATAAATATATTAAAGGTCACAATCAGAGTATTCAGCCAATACACTTTGGGTTTAATTAATCAAAAGTTATGCATCTGTAGAATAGTGCAATAATGCAGCCCTCATTTTGCCCCTTTATACACTGACTATGATGAAGGACTTTGTCAATGGCAGATATCAAGCTACATGACATCTGCATTTCCTTTTTCTACTGTTGCATAATGCTCTGAAAAGAGAAAGTAAGATCAGCTTGTTCTGCTTAGTTTTTATTGGACCTCTGTGGGTTGTTGGTCCGGATTACTTTATGCCCTGAATGCTCACAAATATTTGCTTAACCATTTTAGAATTCTGCTGTGGATTAACATCAGTGACTAGAGAGTTGTTTCCAGAATCTATCTTAGTTTTCTTTCTAAAAATCAATATAAATTTGCCTGTCCCCATTCTCCACCGTTCTCCCTGGTTTCTAAATCACTACATGGATTTCATCCAGATTGGTAAATTGTGCCAGTGAGTAAAATGTAATCTGTTTAGGCCAGAATACTCAGACTCATGTAAAAGAAACCGTTTGGGTGTCTCCTTACCTGTCTTGATCTTCCTTACCCAGTCTGCTCTTTTTATCCACTTGTTTTGAGTTTCAAAATTTTCTTCTTCATATAGAAGATAAAAGCAAAGTTAAGAGTTAGGAATATTTGCCCTCTTTCTCTCATCATCTCACATGATAGGCAAATCCTTTTTCCTTTCCTTGGTCTGAAAGCTAAACATTGCTTGAAACAATCCAAAAGAAAAGAAAAAGAAAAGAGAGAACCAAAGCCTATTTTATACTCTGTCATTTTCCTCAGTTGTGTGCCCCTCTTCTGTATTTACCCACCATTATATCCTCTTCCATAGTGTAGACATATTTTGAAAAAAAAAAAAATGTGAACACATTGGGAGCTCCTTTTGGTGCCAGATTATTTTGTTCCATTGCTAGACTGTTTGTGATGGTAGAGTTAGAATGGACTAGTAGAGTTAGAGTGGGATTTTAGTCACTATATACTTATTCTTGTTTCAATTTTTTGAAGTCTAAGGACATTTGGCCCTCTCTTCCAGGAATTTCATGGATTCTGAGTAAATTCCCACATTCTACCAAGATTCATGATGAAAGGATGAGATAGGACTACTAGCCCAATCATAAAGCTCTTATCTCTTCATCTGCTTCCCTATGTTTTTGGAATGACTGTCCTCAAATCAAATCCATTCACCATCCATGGCACTTATAATATGCATGTCACTGTACTAGGAGCTAAGATGTAGTAACCCAGAAGAGAACTAGCTGTGTATTTTGATCACAAGAAGTTGGTTTAAGTTGAAGTAAAAGTGTTCATAGATGAAGAGTTAAGTAGGAATTTACTATCCAAGACAATAATAAACCACACGGTATATGAAATGATTCATCCTCATGATTGCATCCTGGTGCATTGCTTCTTGGTTTGTCTTCAGTGACTGAGTGAGGTATTGTGTTTCTGATTGACCTACTAGGTATATGATGGCTCCCATCTCTACCATAAAATATTCTGGGGCCACTACTCCAGCCCCATTAGTCTCAGACAGAGGATGGAATGGAGGTAGCAAGCACATTTCCTGCTTCTCCTAGCTCCCTCAGAATTGGGCACCAACTCCCCTCCCTTTGCACCTGTAATGAGATATCTAGGTGTTGACGCAGGGGGCCCTTGTTGGGAGGTTTACTGTACCGTGTATATCTGATACTCACACACAGGGCACACACTGTATGGCTCAGGTAGATTGACCTTCCAGGCTTTGCTGGGACATGCCTAATATTTATCTATTTCTGGTTTGCTCTGCAGTCTTGTTGAGAAAAATTCTATCATCTCCCTGAAGGAAGGAAACCAGGTATTGGATAAAAAAGATTGCAATTATTCATCTAACAAGGATTGTGATTAGTCATTCGATCTTTCTCCCAGCTCAATAGCTTATGTAGTGACTCTGATGATTACCTGAAAAAGGTATGTGTGTATGTCTCATAATTTTTCTTTCAAAAATCCTACCAAACTGTTATAAACTACAATTAATCCCTTATACTATAAAAGATGCTTTGAACCACAGAATTCAGTATTCATAACCTTTTCAAATTATAATGTGCACTCCAGAAGTTTAGATAAAAGCCCTGTCATCCTTTCTTCTTTTCCCATCAAACCTCTCAGCCTCTTCCTGTCATCCTACTGCTCCAGTTTCTCTTCAGCTAGTTTCACTTCCCACTGACTGACCCAGGGGTGGTGGCTATGGGGGGGAACAGCAGAATTTCAGTTGAATGTCACGTAGGTCAGAGCCTGCTGGAGGTGAAGCCTTAGTCACATCTTCTGGCTCTCTTCATTCCTATCATGTGGGAGAATGGGAAAAGGAAGGGAAAATTTGGGGAGGTATGGGAAGAAGGTATCCTTAGAATCGTGAACAAAACAGAATAAAACAGGACAGAAAGGAAAGCTAAGGGGCTGTTAGGAAACCTCAGGCTGCTTGTAACCCAGATGTTTGAGAAATCCACAGATATATTTTCAGCCTCAGTCTTCCCCTGAGAAATGTTTTCCTCTCCTTTTCCTTCCTCTGACCCATTATCACCCCCCCACCCCAACTCTTTGGGTGCCACTGACATCACTTCCCACAGTTGGTTTATCTCTTCTGGTCATCTTGCCCTCCCCCCACCAAGACCATATTGTAGACTCCAGTCTGAGATCCCAAATGGCTTCAGTTTCCCTTCCTGAGCCAGGTGGGATGCTGTACACACACGTGTATGTGATGCACGCAGTGCTGAGAGGCAGTAGCAGAAACTCCTATGTCGAAGAGAACTCCATCACCATTCTCTAACTGGGCCTGGTCTCCAACAATAGCCTTACTGAACATTAGTTTCTTTGCCTGATGCACACAGTAAATTCAAGCACCTTGACAGCAATTTTTGCAAAAAGGTAAGAGCTTTTACTGCAGGTTGGTCATCAAAAAGTTCAGAGCACTCAGCTCAGATATACTTGGCTTCCCACACCGAAACTGACCCCAGGGGTTATACAGGTAAACAAAGGTAGTCAAGTGGAAGTTTTGGGACAATGATTGGGTAAAAGAAAAGGGGCTATGTACTTTACTGCACATCAGTACTTTACTGTGTGGGCCCTTTATCCATTTTCATGGGTCGCATGTGCTGTTTGGGGGGACTTGGTATGTAACACACAGTGGATCTAAGGCCTATGACATCATTAAGGCAACTTTTAGTCAGAGTTTCAAGTCCCTGTGGCTACTTGAAGACCTTCACCTCTCACTTACCTAGTCCTTCTGGGCCTCCTGCAAAACAAGACTAAAGAAAGTGAAGAAAACCTTTGTTCAGTAGTTAGTAACTGGCTCTGAGCTCCTATAATAGTCATGGCTCCTGAGAGCATACATTTGATCTAATCCTAAAAAAGAAGCTGTAATTTTATTACCTGCCTTCATCATCTCCATCTTCATCACTAAGGTGGAGCAGCTGAGGCTTGGAGAGGCCAGCAGCTTGCTCAAGATCAGACAGCTCCTCCGTCCCAGAATCAGTGTTTGAACCTAGTCTTGTCTGAAACAGGAGGTTGTCTCAGTGGGTCTTTGAAAGCCTTTTCTCCAGGGCCTAACATTTACCAGGGCATTTTGGATACAGTGGTGAGTTGAGGGGCTATTATTAGGTATTAGTCTACTATAGTCATTTTTCCCAACTTAGTAGTAGCCTTTCATTAGTTACTTTGAAACATTCAAAGCTACAAAAGCTGAAATACTGGAACAATAAGCACTCATATACTCTTCACCCACATTCACCAAAGTCATTAGCATTTTTACATTTGCTCTTTTTCTTTCTCTGTATATATAAGCATGTACACATAATATATATACATTGTGTGTGCGCGTGCGCGTGTGTGTGTGTGTGTGTGTGTGTGTGTGTGTGTGTGTGTGTGTGTGTCTTTGATGGAAACTTTTGAGACTTACTTGTGGATACTTTACCCTGAAAGATTTCAGTCCTAAGTAGTTTCAAAAATAGATTTTCGAATTGTTTTCCATAGCTTCCAACTCTCAGGAGCAGATGCTAATTTAAATTTTATAATTATTCAGGCTTAAGACAGTATCTATCATCCTTAGCTTCTGGTTTAAAGGCTTTGTCTTCATCAGAATAACCCCATTGTTCCCCAACAATTGCCTTGCTAACAAGTAAACTTTTAAACTTATCTATTTGAACAAATAGAATATCACTTTTGTCTGTTACCTATTATGCCTTTACAGAAGACATGATTTGCAAATGAGATTTCACTATATTTAGCCCAATGAGGCCTGGTCTCTTTCTGGGTTATAACTAACAGCGAAGCCTTCTGTTTGGGATGACCCTGGGGGCCATATGCACTCATAGGTTGGCTTTCATGGGCGTCGTCTCACCCACGAATGGATTATAAACCAGGACTAAAGAGTACAGATCTCATGAATTAGATAAAACATTTGCATATCATTATTTCTTTACATGCATCTTAAGGTATGTACATATATATATATCTATATATATATCTAGCAGACATAGCAGACATCGATTATACCATTGTCCAGAACAATGGTTCTAATGACAGTAATGATTATAATAACAGTAAGACAATAGTCAGTATTTATTGAGAGCTACATACGTACTAGCAATCTGCCTGGTCGTATATAATATATACTAATATAATAAACATAGTATCTTATTTAGTTCTCAGTTTATTAAGTAGGACTCTGTGAAATAGGAACTCTTCTCTCCACTTTACAGAGGAGGAAGCTGCAGCATGGAGGGTTAAGTCCATGCCTGTGTTCACAGTGCTAGTTTTGGGATCTCAAAACCCACACTCTTCATCACCAAGCTGTCCTGCCTCCTAGACGCCCCAGTGGGCATGAGGTTGAGGTTGGAAGTTCCACAAATAAATTCTCAGGCTCACTGAAATTTTTTTCTCACTGAGTGATTCCCTGCAGAGGTTTCTGCATAGTATGCTTAAGAAATGAAATAACTTAAATTTATATTAAACAATTCTGTTTTCAATTTCATAATGAACCAAGAAGATGAATAAATATTCAGGCTCATTGAGATAGCCACCTTATAATAACAAACAGCTATACACACAGGAATTGTACATCTAATTTTATATCCACAAATATTTAAAAGTCATTAATAATAATTGAAGCTCAAGACCAGGTTCCCCAAGCTTTTTTTCCCTTCCTTTAAAAGGGGTTCGTGTATTACTTACATTTGACTTCATGCTATTCTTGTTCTAGAAATGAGATGACCAGCTCTTTCAGAATATACTGCAGCTGCCTCCACCCAAGCAGTGCCAGGTTTAGGAAGTTTACGGTAAAGCTATGTTTCCTTGGAAGTCAGTACAAAAAGCCAGACTTCTACCGGCAGTTTCTGGGAGAGATAAGCTCACAGAGGTTTACTTTTCTTTGGGGGATGTTTAAAACAGAAGAGGGTCAATTGGGATATTTATCATCTTCTCCCATTACTCTGATATTTGGTGGCATCAACAAAGGACAAGGCTAAAATGAGCTGGTCATCTCAGGGTCATGGAAAACCTGGAATCCAGTCTGAAGGAGGCCCCTTATTTTCGCTGTGAGAAAGGCAATGATTCTGTCCCCGTGTGCCAGAAGTGTGACTCTTGTGTCTTGGCTTGGAAGATCTTCTCTACCAAAGAGTGGTTCCGATGGGTCAGTGAGATATCACAGAGGAAATTTCTAGTTAGCATCCTGGCACAGTTAGATAGCTTATATTTGTTAAACTACTTTCAAAATATTCTTCAGACCACACAGGGGAAAGATTTCATCTACCACAGGTCCAGGGTCAGCCTCAGCAAGAAGGAGAGGAAAATTGTGGAGCCCTCCTTTAACCAAATGTTGGATAAAATGGTCGAAGAGAAGATGAAGGAGATTTTGTGCTGGTTTGGGAACGGTACCTACAGGACTAAGGTCAATTATACACTCTTGCTGCTGCAGATGTGTGACCCCAAGTTACTGCTCACTGCGGCCAGTGTCATCAGAGTCCTGTTTCTGAGAGAGCGGGGCAATATTTCAGGTAACAAGGTCACATGTAGAGACCAGGGGACCCCCAAACACCAGGGATCCAGGCTGCAGGAGTCTGTACAGGACTGGGAGGTATAGCTAAACTTAGACAGATGATATCTTTCAAAATACAGAATAGAGTTCTTTGTCGTGACAACTGATCCTGTTTAGCAAAGAAGAAATTACTGAATGGGACTTCCTTCTAGAAAACAGTGGAAAGACCACAATGGAGAAGGAAGTACAGAACTTTTTGAAATGGATGTTTGCCTCCCTTAGGCACAGAAATGGCTGGTCTGTGTCTCTACTGACTACTTAATGCTGGTATGGTCTCTGCATCAGTGAGTTAGGGATTAGACTGGGCTTGGAGGGATGCAAGGGGGAAGTACTGAACTGCTTTCTCTTGCGCTTGCACTGCCCAGAAACCAGGCCAAGAGGTAAAAACTTAGGACTTTTCTTCATTCATGCCACTGTATTTCTTACTCGTGCACAAAATCCAGCCTTCAAGTGGCGTTTATTCAAAGTTGAAGATCATAAAAGAAACAAGTAAGTCTAGGGCAGTAGTTCTCAAACTTGAGCTTGTATCGGAATCACCAGAAGGGCTTATTAAAACACAGGTGACTGCGCCCCTCCCCATAGCTCCTGACTCAGCAGCTCTGAGGTAGATTCAAGATTTTGTCTTTCTAACAGGTTCCTCACTGATGCTGATGTTGTTGGTCTGGGGACCTCACTTTGAGAGCCACTGATCAAGGAGTCAATGAGAGATCTTAGAAATGTTTGACCAGCTGGGTCAGGGAAGCAACAAACAAACATCCACAAACAAACTCCCCCAAGCCAAGCAACAAGATGCAAATAAAAGCAGAAGGGAGGCAAGAGATTGGAGATTACAGAGGGTATGGAGTAGAAGGTGCCGTGAGTGGAAGCACAGATTCACTGACGGGTGGAAGAAGGCTGGGAGTAGTTGTTAGATGGAGAAGTTTCAGAGTCTGGAAGGTGGGGAATTCCTAACGTCCTTGAGGCCTGATTTGTGGTCATACTGGTAGACTGATGGAATCCAAAAGAATTTTAAAACTAGGTGACCGTGGGACAGTTAGGTATGATACATTGCCACTTGATTTCTTCGGTGCCAGAGAAGTAAAAAAATAATAATCTTGCTTGAAAAGGGACTCCTATAAATTTAATTAGGGATCAGCTGGTCCAACTTCTTTATTTTACAGATGTGGAAGCCAATACTCAGGGAATCTGAGCAACTTGGCTTCCATCCCCCAGTAAGGGAGTTGAAAACTAGGACTCGTCTACTGAGTCTCTCCCATTGAGCAGTGCTACCCTCCTGCAGATAGCTGGAGGCTGTTATACTCATATATGCAGTGTTCTGTGCTTCTTACCCACCATAGGAATCCCCAGCGGCTTTCATCATCCACCACAGGAATCAGCTACTTATATTGGGGTTGTGTACATCAGGTGTGGCAAACTTCTTGTCCTGGGGGACTTTCTCTGTCTGTCTCTGTCTCTTTTTAAGAGAAGGAAGGCAGGTAGGAATGAAAGCAGGTAGGTAGGCAGGAAGCAAGACGGAGGAGGAGGAAGAGGGATTCTTTTTTTCATTCGTTTGTTTATTTTGGTCTTCTCCCTCTGGCCCAGGGTTGAGAACCCAGATCCTTGGACTTTACATGAATTAGTCCGAGTCACCGACTTAATGCCTGAGTTACCAGGCCACCCTGAGAGTCTCTTAAAAAGTTAAGACTCTTAAAAAGTTAAATTTTCTAGCTTGATTCAAGCACAGTTATTCGTATCCTTGAAGACAATTAAATAAGAGCTTCCTCAGAAAATAAGTCCCTCTTCTGGCTCCTACTCTTAACTTGTTCACTCTCTCTTGTGTAGAGAGCTCTGATAAATGTCATATGATAGACGGGCTGGCAAAATCAGAAGACTTTCTTCGTTTTTTGCATAGACACTCAGAGGCTCTAAATTAAAACAGACACAACTGACTTGGTCCATTTTGGGTGGATTTGAAAGAAACGAGAAGAAATAGTGCCTTATCCCTCCACCTCTTTTTCCTACACACACCTGTTTGGAAAAAGCAAACTTACCTTGGTATTCTCTTTCTCAGGACTTGATTCAGACTCCAGTGAGGTGTTTTTCTTCCCTAAGAAAAACTACAGCCTTAAGTCCGAGACCTCACATGTCATAAGGGCAGCCAGAACCAGGCTCGCATCCTTGTCCAACACTTCGGGAAAAGAAAAGTTGCTTGAAGACACCAAAGGAGGATCACCTGATACTGGTGAGTCAGCTTGCAGCAAGAAAGCCATTAGCTATGACACTGGGAAGTCCCAGTGGAGTTGGAGGGGCTGGCAGGATAATAGCATTTAGGGATGGCAAATTGCGGGCACTAACAATCTCTTGACACCTTTAATGTTTTGGGCTCTCTGATAATTATTCCCTCATTGAATCCCACATTCTGATAAGGGAGAAGCAAGGATTAAAATTCAGTCTGACCCTAAAGTCCAAGTTTTCACCTCTCCACCACATTCCTCCAAGGGACATCTGAATAAAGCTCAGAAAGGAAACTGTCAAGGGTTTCCTTTGAAGTCTTTCCTTTGCCCTGGCACAAGCCCACACCTATCCCCTGAGCTCTGATCTGGTGACACCTAGAATTCAACCCACCAGGGGCTATTTATGCAGCGTTGAATTCTTTTTTGAGGAAGAAATAAAAGTGGTGGGGAATTTGGGCTGAACCTCAAGGCCTTCCTAAGTGGATTTTAGAAAGAAGACATTTAGACGAAATAATCACAGGAAACAAAGCCTAGATTCTAAAACTTTTTAGTATGGAGAATTTCAGATTTCAAGAGTAGACAGTATTGTACCCACCCATGTAGCTATCACCTAACTTCAATCATTATCAACACTTTTCCAATCTATTTCCTTCATTCTCCCTTTAAAAATTATTTACACTTTTTCTTGTGAGGTAATTTAAAGGAAATTCCACAATGATATCATTTCATCAGAACAGGGCAAGTTTTAATATTATGGAACCATCCTTGAACTGGGAAGGCTGAAAAGTAATTGTGCATTTGGTTTGGAAGATTCGTTGTTCATTTTGGTAAATGAAATGACAAAAATCCAGCCTCCTAAGGGTAGACCATGATGAGTTTCTTTGAGGGAGTACATTTGGTGAGGACTTGCTCTTGGCCTGGAGTTACCTCAGAGACAACCCATCTGTGCATCTTTCTTTGGCTTCACTCTAGAGGGACCATGGAATAGTTCATGCCAGTGTACTTCCGAGATGAATAGGCTGTTTTCTGGAAAAACAGACATGGCTAAGGCACCGTGTGCCACCTCCAATGTGTTGATGGACCTGAATGTTGTCAGAGACCTATCTTCTGGAGTCAGCAAATACCGAGACTTCATTCGTCACCTACCTATCCATCTCGCCAAGTATATTCTAAGTATGCTGGGGTGTCCTGGGGGATTTCTCAAGAGACCTCCCATCAAGGTCCTGTTCTGAGATTCATATTTTTATTGTTGCTTGTTTCAGGTATGCTGGATAAAAACAGTCTGAACAGGTGTGCCTCTGTGAGCCAGCACTGGGCTTTAGTGTCACAGCAGGTCAAGACTGAACTGGCAATGCATACATTCATTCAGAACCAGATTAACTTACTGCAGGTACTTCCTGTGTGGGTGGGGATGGTCCAGAGGTTGCGCTCATTTCCGTGTTGAGGCCTGCCTGCCCACCAGCCATTCAGTCTACTCAAGTGACACTTTTGCTGCCTTGTAGACTTTAGCAGTGATTTCTTTTTTGTCTGGACACCCTGTTCATCACCATTTACGCCCCCTTTGTTAGTTCATACAGCAAGAACAACATATATAGAAACCTCTTAGAAAGAGAGAGGTAGAACCTTTCTGAAATATTACAAAACAGGGATTTTTTTTCCCACCAGAGAATGATATTGTGGCTTATGCAATAAGTAAGTCATGAATATGTTTCTGAGTCAGCCTCGTATGGAACACAGATGTTTACAAGGCCACATAGTATGCTCTTAGGTTAACATGCAATTCCCCCGCTGATAATAACCATCTCTGGCATTTTCACTTCTGTTTCTTGCCTGAAGTCTAACCCCAAATCACAGATCCTTGGTGGCTTGGCTTTTCCCCAGCAGAGATAGATGATGGACAATGAGAAGAAGAAGACACCGTGAAGCAGGGCCCCCTCTGGAAGGCTGGCGACTGCTGACAATGTCTTACTGGTCTCTCTCCAGAAGTTTGGTGTTCATTATCTTCCTTAAACCAGTCTGCACACACTATTGGCCTAACTGGCCAAGCCTGGGTCTTCCTTAGACAGAGTTTACCTATCTTTCAGATCTTGCCAAGAATTCGTTTTTCATTTCCTCTTGGAGAGTAGGAATCAAGAGCAGCCATTTTATGTTTCCCCTTCCAGGGGTCCTACACAAAGGGCATTGATCCCACTTTTGCCAACAAGCTTGCTGTCCCAGTTCCTAAAATGGTAGATGATGGAAAGCGCAGCCGTGCAAAAAACCAGAAATGGAAACTGAGAACAAAGGTGGGTTCTGATGGCATCTGGGGTAACTAACTTTAGATGTCATGTTATTATTGGCCATTGAAAGCTAAAGCCTGACTCAGCCCTCACACAAGAATCTAGGAAATAGGAGGGTATGAGCATCTGGATACAGGATATAGGGGAGGCAGCATCCCTTAAGGGAGCCCAGAATTCTGTTATGTGTGTCCTTAAGCAAGTCACTTCCTTTCCTTAAACTTTGATTTCATCTGTTTTGAACAAGTGTATTGATTTGTTTGTCTTCTTAGAGTTCTTGCTTACTTTGCATTTTACAGTCATGCCCTTTGTCCATGGCAGGAAGCCGTGTAGTGGAGAGCTCAGAAATAGCAGCTATGTCAGTGAGAGTGGGTGTTCTCCTCAGCGTCTACCAGTCCAGGCTTCTAGAGTCTGCAAGTGTCTGCTACTCAGGAATAAGAGGAGGGCCAACAGCAATTCAGAATGTCCAGGGCCTAGAATGAATTATGCTTTCTCTTTTCTCTTTCACTTCTCACTTCTGGGCTCATTTTGGCTACAGGATGAAAGGGGAGACTTATTTAACCACAGGCCCATCCACCGGGTCTTGGGCAATGATGCAGCACAGATGGAAGACTCTTTGAGTTTTATGTTCTGCATATCCAGACATTACTCAGACCATTAGATTCTTGCCCTTTCCTCTCTGTTCAAGGTCCTTCTATTTGGATATCTATTCAACTAGCACCAAAATGATACTTAATGATGGGGGTTAGTCTGTCTGTAGTTTTCCATAGCTAAACTGTAAATTATAAATTAGAAGTTTATGGAGAGAATATCTAGTTCATGTCGGTAGGGGACAGCAAGATCACATGTATGAGGGAGAAGTTTGGTATCAGCCATAAAGGATGATGGGACTATGATGAACTGGAGAGTTCACTCCCCATCTGAAGGGGCCAGTTAATTATAGTTAACTCAGCTCCAGTTAACTATTGCCATGGGAGACTGTGGCTCTTGACCTCTCAGATGGTCTGAGCTTTAAAGAGAAAATGGAATCCAGATTATCATGTGAAATCTCCTGCTTTTCTTAAATGTTGGCAAGCAAATAAAATCACTTAAAAAAAACTACATGGGCCAAAGAAAAATGCATTTGTGAACTTGCTTTGACCTGCAATTTTTCCAGTCTTTAATTTGGATCATTCTCTCATTTCATAGATGAAAAAACTGAGGTTCAGAGAGAAACTGAAGTTCAGGTGTCCCAGACAATGTAGTGACAGAGACACAAGTCTTTTGCTGCCCTGCTTTCTTCAAGCCTATTGCTCTATTAATTAGAATAAAATTGACACCCTTGTTCCTTAGTTGGTAATGACCCAACAAAAGACAATTCAGTCAGTGTTTGATATTTTATAAATGTACAATTTAAGAAAAGAGAAATAGGTAAGGCAGTATGGAGACTAGAAGAGATCATGTGAAGTGACAGAATAAGCAGTTAAGGGATCTGCTGGGAAAAGGTGGAGGTGAGTGTCTCTGAGGGGTGGTAATTATGAAGGTTCTCTCCCCTGGTCTCAAGCAGTATGCCAGGCATGGTGCCATGGGCTTTGTACACACTGTTTACATGATATTCACTGTAGGTTGGGTAGACATCATTGCTCCTAGTTTATGGATGTGGAAATGAAGATGTTAGAAGAATTGCCCAAGGTCTCATATTTGGTCAGTGGGAGGGCTGAGATTTGAGCTTGGGTCTTTTTCTTCCCAGTGACTCTGCCATGTACTTTTTAGGCTCTCAAGACTTAGTTGATGGGCAAGGGCCAAAGAATGCTAGCCTGGGTCATGAGAAGATAGGGAAGTGTCATTTAATTGAAGAAAGGATATCAGAGTTTCTTGGACATTGGAGGGGAGGCAATTAATACATTATTCTGGGTAAATGCTTCTAAGTGAACATCACTGCTTGCTTAAAGATTAATAAGGAGAGTGATCTGAAGAAAGCAGGCATCCCAAAGAAAAGACCAAAGGCATGGAGAAGAAGGCTAAAGTTTGGAAGGAGACATAGGAAGAGGTGTCCCCAGGAGGATTCCCAGATGAAAATATGATGTGGTGGCCTTCTTGCTTTCATGATAAACTCACCCTATTTTTTTATTTCCTGCTAGCTTGATTGTTAATACCTGCTAATGAGGGTGTATGACTGGGAAGAAGAGTGGAACTGGAAGTCCCATTCAGTTATCTATTCCAGAATTTGGTATGCCTGGCATGCCATTCATGCTCAGAAAAATGTGGGAAATGAAAGAAGGGGCAGGGAAGGGAAAGAAGTAAGAAAGGAGGTAGGAAGGGAGGAAGGAAGGAAGGGAGAAAGGAAAGAAGGAAGGAAGGAAGAAAGGAAAGAAGGAAGGAAGGTAGAAAGGAAGGAAGAAAGGATGGAAGGATAGAGAAAGAAAGCACTCCTGTTAAGACTACATAAACTGATATTTCTCTCTCTGTGGTCCAGATACCTCACCTGCAAAATGATGAGAATACTGCATTATGGAATAAGTGATGTATGTTTCTGAGGCAGTTGTAAGAACAAATTAAGGTTGCAGATATATGAACATTTTATAGAGCAAATGGATAGTGCAGTAGTAATGTCACATACAGCCTGAGTTCCCATGAATATGCTTTGTACTATCAGGCAAATGCAGTATACATTTGAACACTGATTTTAATGAATTGACCAAAGGGCACCCACGACTTATTTTGTGAGCTCATTTTTGGAAAAGTTGTGCTATTGGCAACATTGAAAGCTCAAGGACTCAGAACACACAGAATAGACAAAGAGGAGGAAGAAGAATTAGGCCTTTTGATTCAACATTTTCTGACTCATGGATTACTTTAGTCATTCTCATTGGTTCTTCCTGATCCCCACATAGCAGCAGCCATAGCCTGAAGAGGAAGAATCTGTGGGCCCTTGTGTCCAGGCCAGGGGAGATATGTGTCTGGGTCCTGGGTAGAGCTGATTCCTCAGCTTGACTCTTAAGTGTTTCTTGTCAGAATGACTACAACCTGTGGACTGCCTACCAGAACCAGGAAACCCAGCAGGTACAGATGGAGGAGAGAAATGTCTTTTGTGGGACTTACAATATTCAAATTCTCTCTGATACGTAAGTACAGAAATCAGAATTCAGGTCTTCTGGGACCCTTGAATTAGTCACACTGGCATTTTAGGATTCCTTTGTCCCTTATTAACTCAGAAGGGTAATTCTTCCTCACATCAAAGTTCAGCCCCAAACTCACATGAGATCCCATTTGGAGAATAGGTGCTTGATTTTTACACCATTTTCAGTGGTGAGGGGAGGACATTTTCTCCTTACATGTTTTGGGTCTACTGACCAACGACCTTTTTGCACAATTCGCCCACAAAAATTTTTTTTCCAAAATATCTTTATTGTTTCATTTTAATTTTAGAAGTAATGTGTGGTTATTGGGAAAAATATCCCCCAAATGCCAAAACATGTGAAGAGAAGAGCAAAAGATCTCCTATAATCTTGTCACCTAGAGATAACCACCATTGATATTGATGCCTAACCTAAAATTTTTCTCTTTGAATGTCTAAACTTATATTTTAAATACAAGTGAGGTGATGCAATATGTAGTTCTATAATCCACTCTAGAAAAGTACTGTG
This sequence comes from Solenodon paradoxus, assembly GCA_004363575.1. NCBI lineage: Eukaryota > Metazoa > Chordata > Mammalia > Eulipotyphla > Solenodontidae > Solenodon > Solenodon paradoxus. The sequence goes on along the minus strand of RJWH01002238.1, from coordinate 14,574 downwards.
AATGTCTTTCCATGTTAAATACAAGATGGCATTTATTGTAATTACATAGTGTGACATCCTTTGGATATTTCATAAGAAGAAGGCCCTTTAGTAATCACTTTCTGTCATATGTTAGGTCTAGGAATTCACTCTTTATTCACAAGGTGTTGTGAAGGTCAGTCTATTTTATTTTTGGCCTACTGATAAATTGTGTCTTGAGAATAGAAAAGTCATTGGGGGAAGATAAGGGCAGAGAGGGGGAAGGAAAAATTGTTTTTTTTTGGATAGTGTAATGTTAAATGCCTTTTAGAACATACAGTGGCTGAATTAACTCTAGATATTATAAATTGAATGAAGACAGTTATATCAAGAATTGCTCCCAATATTAGAGTGCCTATACTTTGTTGTATGCTGGAACATCTTCCTTAGTGGCACAAGTAATTAACAATAATGTGTCCTTTTTCACAATAAAAATGTTTGGATAATACATTATTTGGTCGCTTTGCTCATATTTTATCTACCTTCCATTCCAAGATGAAAAAAATAATTAAACTCAGCTTGTTTTATTCGATTACTTATTGAGGGCACGGTTCATATTTTACTCATCTTTGTATTCCCCATGACACAGGACTTTGAACCTAAAATATGCTCATTGGATATTGGCTAAAAAAATCTAACTCAACAACTCAGTACAGTATGTTGTGGGTATAGGGTTCCCAATGGTGTTTCTCTGAAATTTTCCATGAGAAATGTTTTCCATGGTCAGATAAGCCTGGGAAATGCCATATACTCTATTCTTTCTTTTGGGAGATTATTTGTACATTGGAATATTTTTAATAGTTTTGCCTTTTATCTTTAGATTTTAAATTTGCCTGATAGGGTTTTTGTGATGGCATGAGATAGGGGTCCATCAACCCATTAACACTATGCATTTGTCATCTACTACCTCCCTGCTGGAATTATACCATTGCTGCAGGTGAAAGCCAAGGTGCTAAATAAGCACCAGGAAGGACACTAACTCTTCTTTCATACATCATCTTTTCCCTGGCAATTCAGGTGGGACCAAAACAGAGTCATCCACTATTCTGGGGGAGATTTGATAGCTATTTCATCCAATCGGAAGATCCAACTTCTGGACATCATACAACTAAAGGAGGTACCCATTCAGTTCCGAGGCCATGCTGGGAGTGTCCGTGCCCTCTTCTTGTGTGAGGAGGAAAACTTTCTCCTTAGCGGGAGCTATGACCTGAGTATTAGGTAAGTGGTCCAAGGAAGTAGTGGTCCCTACCCTACCTAGGGCCGAAGCCAGTTTGCAAAAGAATTTTATGTACTTGCTTTCTCCTTTTTGCATTTATGAAAAATTTATTCTAAATGACACTGATTTCTACAGTAAGCCACACATTTTTGGTTTGGGGAAGGGTCTAAAATTTTGTGTATTGTTTACACTTTGAATGAGATAGATTTATAACAATTACCAGGTTTTGTTTTCTATTTTTAGACTGTGACTCAAATGCTATTTTATGGCATTCATAGATGAAGGCATAATTTATATTTCTTCTCATAGATTCCTTCTGGAGAAAGCAGTTTCTGTGGGTATAACATATGATATAGAAGCAAAATAGTGTTAAAATTTTAAAACAATTTTAAAACAATATAACAAACACTCACAATATGCCCAGGTGTAGTAGTGGTTAGGTCTGCCACCTCTGGCTGAGTGTAGTCCACATACATTCCAAGGACAGGGACTTGGGTCTTGGAGTTGGGGGAGCAGCCAAGATGAACAAATAGGTAAAAATAATGTGCTAAAAAAAACCATTCCTGTATTTGTTACTCAGACCAAGGAATAGAACATTACCATACCCTAAATCCCCATATACCCTCCTAACCAGGGGGTAATGTTATCCTAAATGTTATGCTAAGTATTCCTTTAAATTTATTTGGAAATTAAAAAAAAAGCTGATGTCAATTTCTATATATCCAAATATTGATCACTTTTGCCCTTTTCTGAAATTGTTATAATGGACATGCACTTAAAATTAATCTGTAATTCATTCTTGCACTTAACTGTGATTTGAAATCATCCATATGATGTAGGTGTCAGTAGTTTGTTTTTATTGAGCTATACTGATTTATTAGATGAATATATACTTTATTTTTTTTCTGTTGATATTTGTGTTGTTCCTAGTATTCTATTCTTTTAAAGAATGGTGCCTTATACATCTTGGATATGACTTCTGGTGCCCATGTTTTTTTTTCAAAGTTGTGTTCTGATTAGTGGGATATCTAGGTTGGAGTACTAAACTTTGTTTTCCAAAGTGGTTGTAGTAATTTACACTCCCATGTAGGGTATGGGAAGATCACTTTTTATAAAGCCTCACCAACATTTAGTATTGTCAACTAATATTTTTGCCAATCTGTGGGTATTAAATAAAAGATCACTGTAGTTTCAATTTTAACTTCCTTGATTATTAATGAAGTTGAATACCTTTTCATATGTGTGTTAGCTAAGACTCTAACAATACAGAAAAGAAGTGTGTGTGTATGTGTGTGTGTGCGCACGCGTGTATACATAATGAGATTTAATATCAGGAATTGGTTTCTGTGATTACGGTGACAGGAAAGTTCAGTATCTGCGGTGTGGACTAGCAGAGAAGACCCAGGAAAGATGATGGTGCAGATGAAATATGAAGACAGTCTGCTAGAGAATTCTTTCTTGCTAGAGGAGGCTACTCTTTTCGTTCCATTCATATATTTAGCAGATTTGTTAAGACCCACCCTGCATTATGGAGGACAAACTGCTTTGCTCAAAGTTTACCAATTTAAATGTTAATCTCATCCTAAAACACCCTCCAAGTTGAAATGTAAAATTAACTATTAAAATATGGAATCACTTAAGCTTCCTTTTCTCTGAAATTCCTGTTCAGTTTTTTCCTTTCTTGTTTTTCTATTGATTTGCTTATATTTTTCTTATATAAAGGAATTCTTTATATTTTCTGGATATTAATTCTTGTTTTATTTTGTGTTGCAAACTTCTTCTAAAGCACTTACCTTTTTACTGTCTGATGAACAGAAATTCTTAACTTTAGTGGTGTAGGATGTATCAATTTGACACATTTAAGAAATCCTTTCCTACTTTGGAGTCATAAAGACCTTTATTTTCCTGTAGTGTCTTTTTAAACATTTTTAAAAAGCAATTTTTACCTTTCATCTTTAAGTATTATATCTACCTGACCTGATTTTTGTTATCATATGACATAGGGGACCAGTTTCTTTTTTTTTTTTCTCCCTTTCCTCATTTGGATACCCAATCATCTCAACATTTATGGAAAAGACTGTATATTCTTCCACTTGTCTGCACAGATTGTTTTGTCCTAAAACCTGTTCTGTTTCTAGACTCTATCTTATTTCATTTAGCTATTTAACTATTGTTGAGTAATACCACACTTCCATCTAAATCATCTTTTAGGGGGAAAGAGCAGAGAGGAAGGAGGTTTGCTTTTATTATTTTTCAGACCTCAGGTACAGGTGATTGAGTTGAATACTTCTCCTTCCTACAAAACTCCTTTCATGTTTTATTTACTTATTTATTAATTATATTTTATCTCTATTCTTCACTGTGTTTTTCAGGAGAAAAGTTTTCCATGATCCAATAAGTGTGGGAAATGTTGCATACTCTTGTCTCTGTTGGGGATTTATCACACATTACCAATTTTTCTTAGTTTCTCCCCACAACAGCTACTATCTAATCTTTCTTAATGTTTCATTTTATTTGTATTCTTTCAAAATTTGTATTGATGTATTTGTACATATATTTATAATGCTCATCCATACTATTCTTTTAAATTTCTTTGGGTTCTAACTTTGGTACTCTGTTGTATGTTTCACAGAGTCATTCATGTCATTCTCCAGTCAGTTGATTTTAACTATTGTGTAGTCCTCCAAAGTCTGCATATACATTTCACCTACTTGCTTCCCTAGATATGGGCACAGGGTTGCCTCCAAATAATGCTGCCTTGGGCATCTTCGTCCTTTCACAAACATTATTATATATCAGTGATATGTACCCATGAGCAGACACACTAGAGTACTCTAGACATAGGGTAGGCAGTACCTAATTTGACGAAGAAGTTCCAAACTGAAGTCCAGAATGATTTTATGTGTGTATGCTCTTATCAGCAGGACTCCGTATCTCTACTTCCCTACCAGCATTAGGAACTACCCATCTATCAAATTTTTACTAGATGAATACATGTAAACTCATTTTTATTTGAGTTACTCTGGTTAATAATTTTTTTTTTACTCACTTCGCAGGTTCCTCTTTTGTAAATTGGCCTGATTATATCTTCGCCCATTTTTTTCTATTAAGAATAGTCTGATTTTCTTATTAATTCTTCTATATATTAGTCCCTTGCCAATTTTAAAATGACAAATAGCTCCCTTTCTTTTATCAATCCTTTGACTTTCATAGCGTCCTTTGTTGAATAAAAATTCTTAAAATTTACGTAATAAAATTGATGAACTTATCAAATTATTTTTGACCTCATGGTTGTGATTCTTCTATACGTTGGTCACTGTTCTAATGGCAAAAGCATTAGTGCGGAGTTTCTCAGCCCTAGTATTATTGACACGTGGGGCTGGAAAGTTCTTCATATGAGGCTGTCACGTGCATCGCAGGATGTTTAGTACCATTCTGGGACTCTGTGTACTAGATGTCACTAGCACTCCTTCCCCAGATCTCCAGACATTGTCAAATGTCTCCTGGAGTTGGAAATCACCATGTTTATGTATTTAATTCTTCACGAAAAACTCCTATAACTACTTTAATACAATTTCCATTATGTCAGTGAGGAAATGAAACGCAGAAATTAGGTAACTTTCCTAAGGCTCACCTAATAGGTGCTAAGGTGGGATTCAAGTCCAGGTCTTTGACTCTGAGCTTAATCATGAAACACTGCCATCTTCCAATTATCTCTTGCTCTAAAGGAACACTGTACAATATGATACTGAAAGTCTCAAAAACACTGTTTTTGTCCTGTTTCCTATAGATACTGGGATCTGAAAAGTGGGGCTTGCATACGGATCTTCAATGGCCACCAGGGGACAATCACTTGCATGGATTTATATAAGGGCAAGCTTGTATCTGGAGCAAGAGATTGCCAGGTAAAAGGTGAGAAAGAAATGTCATAAAATCTAAGAAGTTTTCCGAAATCTGTGGATTTCCAAAATGCTTGTTTTGCTCATTTCTATAGGCAGTCATTTATTCACTTATTTATGCACCCACCCATCTGTCCATATATTTGTTGATCCACTCAACAACTATTTGTTGAATACATGCAATATATTAGACACTGTGCTAGGTGCTAAGGGAAAATAATGAATATGATGTAGTTCTTTAGAGACGCTTTTTATTTCCTCAAGAGGCTCAGAGTTTTCAAGTGAGACTGAGATGTAAATATATAATGGAGGTATCATAAATGTTTGAATGATAACAGTTGTCATTTATTGAGCACCAACTTTGTGATAGGCACTGTGATAGGTGCTTTATATAAGTTATCTTGATTAATCCCCTCAAAAATCCTATAGGGTGAATATAGATGAGGAATCTGAAACTCAGAGGAGAAAACAACTTGCCCCAAATCAAAATACTCAGTGGTCGAGTGGGACTTGAATTCATTGTTTGGCTCTAAGCCTGTTCTTCCAACCAACAAGCAGAATTCTAAGGGACCATGAAATAATAATAAACAGAAAGTACTGCCTTTTGAATGTGGTCTTGAGAACAAGTAATTCTACAGGCAGAGGGAGACTATGGGGCCAGCACAGGCAAATTTCACAGAAGTCTGAAGAAAATGTTGTATTCAGAGTATTCCTATTGTGTTGGACATAAGGCTGGCAAGTTTGTTTGGAGTCAAGATTCCAGGGCCTTCTGCATCATGATAGGAAACTGGATTTTATCTTATAGAACAAGGGAGCTAAAAGTGCCTTTAAGCCAAGGATTGATATGATTAAATGTGTATTTTAGAAAGAAAAGTCGAGTGGTAATGTGGAAAAAAGCTTTGGAGAGGGTGACTATGTGAAGACAGGGAACAAGTTAAGACACTATTAAGTCTAGAGAATTGCTCTGGTGTCTTCACAATATCCAAGGACAGACTAATGTGATGAAGCTTAGATGGATGTGAGATACATCAGATGGAAGAGAGATTTCTAGAATTGTTAGGACTTTGCCATCAACTAGGTATGAAAACTGAGAAAGGTAGAAAGGCAGATGATGAGGCCAGATTTGTTAACTCAGGTCTCTGGGTATGTGGCAGTGCCATCAATGGGTATAGGGTCTATGTGGGAAGAGTAGCACAGGGTGAGGGATGGAGGAGGAGGAAGTGGTTCGATTTTGGACATGATGAGTATAATAGGCATAATAATGGCCAATAAAAGATGTCTACATCTTAATCACTGTAACCTGTGACTCTGTTACCTTGTATGGCAAAAGGAACTTTGCAAATGTGATTGAAGTCTTAAAATAGGGAGATTATCCTGGATTATTAGTGGGAGATAACCTCAGTTATATGGGCAATAATCCTGAAACATTACTCATGGATGATAAGGATCACAAGGATCACAAGGATCCTTAAATGTAGAAACTTTCTTGCCTGAGATCAAAGGGAAAGATGTGAGTATGGAAGAATGCTCAGAGTGATGCTATGTTGCTTGCTTTGACGAGGAAGGAGGACTTGAGTCAAGGAATGTAATGATCCCTAAAAAGTGAAAAGGAAAGGAAATGGATTTTTTCCCCCACCCCAGGGCTTCCATTCCCCCTCAAAGCCCTGATGTCATCTTGAGTTTCATGTTGGATAAGTAAGATAACAAATATGTGTTGTTTTCAGCCACTACGCTTGTGGTAATTTGTTATAGCAGCAATGAAACCTGATACACTGAATATGGAATTCCTGAGGACATCCAGGTGGGGATTGCAAGAGACAGATGCAAGTGTGGCTGTACTAGTCTGGGACCTCTGCTGTATTGATTTTGTGGTTATCAATAATAATAAAAGGTGGAATCCACAGTTTGGATCAGATTTCCTCTGAAAAACAGAAGGAATGACTGAACTCAGAAGACAAGGATTCTGGAAATCACAGTGTGTTGGTGGAGGAAAAAGTTGTGGGCAAGGGGCAGTGCAGTGGTGTTATGGCTGCAAACAGACTGCTGAGAAATTTTGCTTCTTACCTCCTCTCCCTCCTACTCCTGAGTGAATATCTCATAGCCATGATTGCTCCAAGGAATGGAGCAAAAAGGATGAAAGGAAGAGGGTTTGAAAGGTCAGACAAGGTCTCCAAACCTTGAGAAAATATTGTGGGGCTGGAACTAGGATGAGGGGAGTGAGGCTGTCATCTCAGGTGTAAAATTTTAAGGGAGCACCAGAAGAACATAGTAATATCTAATGAAATATATGAAAAGGTCAAAATTAAAGCCCCAAATACACAGTTAAAAGAGTATTGGCAGGCCCTGGTGGAGCAGTGATTGGGTCTGCCACCTTTGCCTGAGCATAGTCCACATACATCCCAAGGAACCAGGTTTGATCCTGGGGCAGTGGTGGAGGTGGGAGAACAAACAAGATGAACAACTAAATAAAAGTAGAATGAAATGCTTCTTCTCTTCCCTCTTCTTGCCTGCTTGCATGCTCGCCTGCTTGCCTTCATTCTGCCTGCACTTTTCCTTAAAAAAAAAAAAAAAAATTAAAAATCTCTTACTTCATCCTAATCCTGGTCTGGTCACCAGGTTTTACACTTTCACTGGACTCTACCCATATGCCTGGGTTCCCAAAATTGAGTTTAAAAAAAGGAGATACCTAGAGACCTGAAAGGTAATCCCTCATTGAAATTTTTTTCCAAACACGGCAACTTATGAATGAATTTTTTAATTCATCTTTCAATTTCTACTTTTCTAATTTGGTAAAAGGCCTCATGTCTATGTTAAAAATAAGTGAAGCAAAGCTTAGTTATGGCTAACCTACTATAAATGATTTAAAAGCATGACCTCTTGGGTTTGAATCCCAGCTCAATCTGTTCACCACCTGTCTGATCTTTAATAGGTTACTAAACCTTTCTATGCCTCAGTTTCCTCATCTGTAAAAGAAGACTCATACTAGTATGTCTTGTGATGATGAGCTAGTACATGTCAAGACCTTTGAATGGTGCCTGGCTCATGGTTAGTGCTATGTGACTATCAGCTGTGGTTATTATTTTATCTTAGGTTACATATTTGGTTGCATGAAGAAGGTAATGTTCTCATCTCTAAACTCATGATGCCCACTTTCAATTTTTTTTCTTTAAGCTCTGTTATCCCACCCACCCACTTATCCAGCACTTAAAGTACATTAGTGGTTGTTCTAGAATTGCCTATGAGAAAAGACTTTAAACTTCCCCCCACCCAGCAGTTGACAATCTCTCAGTAAAATCCAAAAGTTAGATTCAGATATATTTTAAAATGTAAATGAAGATAGCTTTCTTTTCCATTGGGGATGGAAGGTGTTGGCAGGAGAATATCTGGGAGAAATGACAACACTGAACAAATGCTACGATTTTAATGAAATCTACTCAGTAAGTAGTATGTACATTTCAAGCTCAAGGAGAAGAATTATCAGACTTCACTGCTAACTTCTAGGGTCAGAACCAAAACATATACATTGCTGGCTCTCCCAAGGGCCCATGGTTAGGAAATTCTGTGTTGCAGGTACATAGAGATGTTGTAGTGCCTGCTGGAGTACGAAGGCCTTCTGAAGTCTGACTTGATGGACTTAGCTACTCAGCTTCTGTGAAGGGGTGTGGAACTCCTTCATCCTCCTTTATCTCCTCCTTTCTCCCTTCTCACCTCTCTCTTCCTCTCTCTTTCAGAGTGGGATCTAGAGACAGGGAAGTGCGTGAAGACATTTAACCACAAAGACCCCATCTTGGCCACCAAGATCAATGACACCTATATCGTGAGCAGCTGTGAGCGAGGGTTAGTCAAAGTGTGGCACATTGTCACGGCCCAACTGATAAAGGTGAGAGGGCAGTGTGGGGGATGGGAATGAAGCCCTGATGTAGGTGACTGATGGTACCCTTCTCATAGCTCCCCAGATTACCCTAGAACAGTTGGGTTACAGTCACACAAAGGCTGTCCTGAAGAGTCAAAGGGGAAGGCCCTCCACCCCACCCCTCAAAAGGGAGTCATTTTGATTCGTTAGAGAGGCAAGCTTCATATCACCCGTGTTATCATGAGGTGGTGGAGAAAGATTGCACTGACTCAGCATAATATGTGGGTTCAGGGTCTTTTAACAGCAGTAGAGGTAAATAAAGTATCTTTTCCTCTTCCTGATTTTTCTACTCTAATTCTGGCATGAGGTAAAGGAATGAGTAGAATCATACTTGTTTTCCTCCTTACTCTTTGATGGGACGAGAACACTGACTATCTTTGAATATGGTTGAATGTGAAGTGTTCCTGTTGGATCTGAAACTCCCCAGCTCTAGCGGTCATGGTGAGGCATTGTTGGTGCCAGGAACGTAGGATCACAATGAGAAGCTGTTGGCCTAACTAGTGGATTTTTCCCCACCAATCTTATTGTCATCGTGGTATAACCAGGAGTTGTAGGCACAGGGGTGCCCCTGGTGTCCTTGGAGTGTTCTGGCAGAAAGCTGGGGATGGAAAACCTTACCCTTTACCTTCTGACAGCAGAGAATGGAGAATTCTGGCCCTTTTCTGATACTTCAGGAAGATGGGGACCACCTCAAACATAGAACTACCAGAAGCAAGAACTCTCCTTGAACATAGTCCTTAGCTGAGGAGAGAACTCTCTAGAGAGGCAGGCATGGACTCCACTGGCTTTCTTGAACAAAAGTAAAGTCAGCCCAGGTCACTGGTAATGTGGATTGAATCCTGAATGGTAACATGGATTGGCGGAGTGTGGCTTTGGAATTTATCCAAAGAAACCTCCAACTTTGAGTCTTGGAGGAATCACAATTGGAGTTGACAATGGGCTGAAAACAGCAATGTCTTTTCTTACAGACTCTCACTGGTCACGAGGGAGCCGTGAAGTGCCTGTGCTTTGACAAGTGGCATCTCCTCTCAGGAGGTTCTGATGGCCTGGTCATGGCCTGGAGCATGGTGGGAAAGTACGAGCGATGTCTGATGGCCTTCAAACATCCAAAGTAGGTCCTAGGAAAGCCGTGACTTGTGAACGTAATACTCTTTCCTTCTCCTGTCATAGCCTGGGCTTCAGTTTTTGGCAGATCAGTCCCTTCTGCTCTTTACTGATCTTTTGTCTCTCTGTTCCTCATTCATTCCTGCTTTTCTCCCTCCCACCTATTACCTTTTCTCCTACCCTCTGCATGACCATTGCTTCTCTCACCCTCACTGTTTTCCTCTAAAGAAATAACAATACTAAATGTGAATTTTAAGAAGTTATTAAAATTTTATACTTAAGACATACATGGAACATTTGTATCTGCTACCAAACACGAATATTGGCAGAGCCATCCCAAATGATATCAGTTCCAATAAACTTAAATGTTTTGGAACTGGTCTTTATTCCAGGAAGCTTGTGTTCACAGAAACTTGAAAATATTCAGGTGCCAAAAGTTTAAAAACAGCTAAGGTCTTAAAAAGGGAAATTACAAGCTTATGGGTTAGGTTTAGAACAAGAAGTGGATTTTTTTTATAATTTCAATTCTAATTTAGTGCTGGTGACTGCTTAGAGCCAATTAAGAAAGGAGTCTGGAGTCACTTATGAGCTTATTTGGAAAAGTACTATGGTCAATTAGTGGTTCTACTATGGCCGTGAATTTAATAGGCTTCTCTATATCACTCCTGTAGTACAACCCAGGAGGCTTTGTCTCCTGAGTGAATTATAAAAAAACAAAAAACAAAAACCAGGGAAATAAAAGCCAACCTAATTAATTAAAAGAGTATATGACTCTTCCAAGGGATCTATCAGGGGATAATCATTTAGTACAATATGCCTCTCTGTCTCCTAGACCCTCATAGGAACCTCGTGAGAAGGTGCACTGCTTTGTGGGAGGTGGAAGGGGACATGAGTAAATATGTGTATGTTCTCTGTCCGTGGTGTCTGACTGCATTATTGATGGATGGGTGCTAAGAAGACACCCATGTATAGTGGTTTATCCAACCTTTAGGTGATTTTCAATAAGCCTCTTAGCATGTCATATGAATTATCAAACCTTGACCCTAAGGAAGATGTTAATATTCATGATGTCACCTGATAATTATAATCATATGTTTTTAAAACCTTCCAAGCATGATTCAGTAGGACTTAGTTTTAGTTATTGGAAAATAAATGGTCACCAGCAGTTTGGTTGTCATTATAGCAACATGAGTCTCTCACTCCACCTCAACTATGAGAGCTTCTTAGATCATTGTCACTCCCACTGAATAACAGCTCCAGTATTCACACTGGTTCTTGATACCTTGCACATATCCATAGATATCTGGAAGACATGATCAATGTCTTTATTTGCTGGGCCCCTTCTCTCACTCATCTGTACTAGTACTGTGCCTATGTGAGTGCTCAATGACTATTTCTAATTGATTGGTAATGAGGGCTAACTTGACTGACATCTGGAGAGTTGTAATGACTGGACTGATACCCATCTTTTGAACATGACTTAGATGAAAAAAGAGAGCTTCTGTGTGTTCTTTGATATAAGAAGGATTAAGAGAAAGAGTTCTTCTTTGTGTTCTCTTACGGGACATATTTTTATCCAAAATTAAAATTCTGCAATAGGGCAGGAGAGAATGCATGTGAAGGATAAAACTAGAGGGTGAGAAGTAGGGATGACAGGAATGATGATGCTTGGAAAATCTTCTGGATTCTGTAGTGCCTTTAAAAAAACCTCTATGCTTTCATATTTTTGCACAGTTAGTATGGTAATTATTTTTGTAATTTAAAAACAGATACTCATCTAATGTGAAATTCAGGATTTTACAGTGTAAATGTTAATGATTTTTAGAATATCCATAATTAAAGAACATTTTCATCAGTCAGTAGACATGTTTCACATATAATTTCAGTATGAGTTTAATATAAGTTTTCTCTTATTTTCTTGGTGAGTCTGAAGGAAGACTTGATATTACCTATATAGTGAGACACGGCTCTCATACTTTCCTTTCCTATTGGAGACAAGGTTTTCCCTAGTGATTTGATCATATATAAAATAGATTATTTCAGCTAGATTTAAATAGATTAAAATCATTGTCTGGGAAGTCCAAACACTGAATTTCCTTGGCGATTCTATTGCTCACTTTTCGCCATGTATGGGCCATCTAGTATCTTTACATGCTTTATAATTTTTTGTTGAAAATTGGACACTTTGAATATTATAAGACTCTGGAAATCAAATCCCCCCTCATCCCCAGGGTTTGTTTTATTTTTGCTTATAGTTTTTATTGTTGTATGTTTACTGAGCCTATGTGATTTATTTTATTTGAAATTTCTGTTCTAATACCTTAGTGGTGCTTGAATGACAGGAAAGAATGCATGGAAATAAAATATTTTCCATCCCTTTCCCAGGGGATCTGTGTGCCTGTAAGGAAACTTTTTGACACTCATCTGGGTAGTTTACAACTCTGCCTTAGTTCTCACTTCCTGCTGAGCAGAATATTAAGATTAGCCAAGGGTGAGAGTTTAGGGTCTCACACTTTCTCAGGTCTTTTCCAAGCTTGTGCATAGCCCTGAGAATGCATATGGCCTTATAGATTGCCAGAAATATGTCTGAACTTTTCAAAGTCCTTATGGACATTTCATTCCCCAGGCTTTCTGACTTTTTTTTTTTTTTTTTTTGGTTAGTATATTATTTGCCCCATAGATAGCTATTGCTTAAAAAGATATAATTGCCTAAATGTTTTCACCAAATGACTTCCAGTTGCCTCTTTAGCACTGTTTGAACTATTACTAAGGTGAAATAAACACCCGTTTTTGAACCAGTACCAGGAAAGCTATCAGAGAGGTCATATAATTTAGTGTGAACGAGATATATTCTGTTTCCTTCAGCACCAGGAATGGAGGCTGTTATTTTTATGGCTCCAGTGGGATGGAGAGTTGGGAATGAGACTAGGGTAAAGTTAACATGACACAAATCCACTCTTTAGAGGCAAAATCATTTTTTTTTTATCTAAGGTCTCCTTGGGTTTCTGAGAGCCTTTGATTCCTTTCTAGAGTTCTAAAAAAGTTGATTCTGACAGTTTTAGCTAGTTTTTTTTTTTAATGGAAGCGTCGAATTTTGGAGTTCCTACCCTGACCATTTTCACTGGTTTCACTCTCTGCCATGTATTCTGATGAAGAAGGAACAGAGAAGGAGATAAATGACTAATTTCTTGGGCAGAGATAAAATTTGAAAGTAGACTGGGCTATGCCAGGGTCATAATAAACACCATTATGTCAGGTACCAGGCTAAGTTTTACAAACACTTAATTAATTTAATCCTGAAAGCAATCCTCTGAGGCAGAAATCACTATTCCCTTTTTAGAAAAACTGAAAATTGAGAAGTTACATTTTCAAAGTTCTAAAACCAGTAATTGGTAGCATTAGGTTTTGATACCATGTCTTCTGACCCCAAAGCCTGTGCTCGTGATGACCAGGTTATAGTGGTTTAAAGTAAACCACCAATGTAAATGGAACCAGTGAGAACTGTAGGCCCAGTTCAGCAAGAGCAAAAGAGATAAACCACTCTCACTCTACCATAAGGCATATCTCCTAATGTTGGATAACCCTGTAGCTGGACTAAGACTATTTTAGAGCACAAATAAATTACAGTGTTTCTGCCTTGGAAAAATAACCCTAGAATTTGACTGAAATTTCTTATACTTATTTTATACCTTAGACCGATCTATCTATTTATCTATCTATCTATCTATCTATCTATCTATCTATCTATCTATCTATCTGTCTTTCTATCTATAAATCACATGAAGAGAGGGATTCAAGCCACATTGGCTTCTTTGCTCTTCTTTGAATGTGCTGAGAATGCTCCTGTCTTTCAAGGACTTTGTTATTTCTGTTTTGCTAGTGGTGGGGGGTTTTGAAATGTTTTAATCTGGTTCTGGGGTATGACTAAGGTTAAGGGTAAATGGCATGGAGTGGATATCATTCTTTTAACAAGCCGCCTACAGTGGCCATACCTTGAAACGTGAGCAGGCACTCAGTTTTTTAATGAAATTTGTATTGAAGCTCTTCTGTGAGCTAGGCACTAAGCTAGGCGATAGATGGAAACATGAAAAGTCATTGGTAGTATGTAAGAGAATCTGACAGCATACCTGAAGTCTGTGTGTGTAAGTGAGGGGGTGTATGGGGGGCTGGAGATAAGGGATGATTTTATGGAGAAGGTAGCACATGAGTTAGGCCATGGTTGGACTTGGATGGGTAGAGGTGGCAGGGATTGATAAACTTGCTTTGTATAAAGATCTAAAAATTGATTGCATCAAATTCAACTTTTTGGTATCATTAACAGGAATGGGATATTTATAACTCACAGAATTGAATACACCACATAGCTCGAGTCCAACTTGGACACAGCTGTTCTTGGAAAAAATTTGTCAGAGGCAGCTAAGTCT